>CM040188.1:20711201-20721201 GCA_022606455.1 Callitettix versicolor
CACACACACACACACATACACACACACACACACACACACACACACACACACACACACACACACACACACACACACACACACACACACACACATACACACACACACACACACACACACACACACACACACACACACACACACACACACACACACACAAACAACACACACACACACACACACACACACACACACACACACACACACACACACACACACACACACACACACACACACACACACACACACACACACACACACACACACACACACACACACACACACACACACACACACACTAAGTAAAGTATAATATATACTTAATGTTTTATTACGTATAATCATTTTCGGACTTTTCAAATATAGATCTAGTTGTGAGGATCGGTGCTCATTTCAAATGTCCTATGATGACCGCTCTAGTAGCTCACTTTTCTAACGGAAATTCACTGACAAAATGATAAGATACACTTTCATATCACTCGGTAAACAATAGTGTGTTGATAAAAGCAAACAAAAAACGGGTCTGTAAAATAAAAAAATAAAATTTATTTATTGAAACGGTTCCATTTGTTTAAAAATCAATGTTTTTAATAATTCAAAATTTAAAAGAATGTAAATTTTAAGTAAATACTCATGTTAATTGCTAGTGTATAAACTTTAAAAAAAAGAAATGTCAGTGGTTTTCTTTCAGTCGTAACTTTTCCGTACTTATTCCGAGTTTCGACGTCCAATTATATTGCAAGCTCGTTATTTTATTTTGCAAAAAGTAGCTGCCTTGAGCAAAAAACAAATATTTATACGATCACTGTTGTTTCGTTCCAGGTACAAGTTGTTATTAGTCTAATGACGCCATGTCTTGTATTATTGTTGGTTTATACCTTAGTCCTCGGGCAAAGTAGTATACTGTACACGCGTACATTCCTAATCAGTTGATGTTGTCATCGGCTGGAATTGAATTAAAATTACATTTAAAAGGAAAAAAATCACTCACTGTGGTTCTAGTCGAGAATGAGTCAAAACATTTTCATAACAAGTTAAGCAAAACTGTAAGGTTACCTTGATTAAAATATACTACAATTTTAGAAAACATCCACTGAGAAATGGCCATCATAGTGTTAATCTTGACTTGGTGCCTTGAAATGAACCGATCAATAGATGAGTGATGAGTATATGTAGACGGAAAATGTGAATTACATGGAGAACCTGTGTACATCCGTTTGCACAATTGTTTCGAGAGAGGACACTATTGGAGGTAAACTTTAGACAAGGAGCGAAAACTACCTTCAGATGCTAGATATTTCTTGGCTCAAAAACATATTTTGATAATAGTTTGGACAGGTTCGGTACAAAATAAAGTGCATAAAATAATTTCAAAATGGTGGCCGACTCAAATTTTAAGGTTTTAAACTTTTCTTTTTAATCTGGTTTTAACATCGCAATTATTTGTTTGCTTTTTTAAAGAAATTTAACCAAATCACCATACATATTATTTCTCGAGTCAACATCCCTTTATTTCAGAACGTACAGGCATAAATAAAGTATCTTTAGAAAGATTTTTTAACCGGCTTCTGACATTGCAAAACGATTTTGCGCTAAAACTTACCGTTTGTGGAAAATTTTAACATAAAAGACACTTTTAACTGTCACAGGCAAAACGGCATCGTGGATGTGGCAGTTCGCATGCGCATGCGCGGCATCACAAATCAAACAAAATTTCGTATATTTTACGAACCTAATTTTAGAAAAATTGCAATATTTACTTAAAAGTCATTAAACTTATAGGTTATGTGGCCCTACTGACAGTCCCCTATCCCTGCCCGTTGTACAGGCATAAATAGAATATCTTTAGAAATATTTTTTAACCGGTTTCTGATGTGCAAAACGATTTTGCGCTAAAACTTACTGTTTGTGAAAAATTTTAACATAAAAGACACTTTTAACTGTCATAGATAAAAGGCATCATTGATGTGGCAGCTCGCATGCGAATATGCGGCATCACAATCAGACAAAATGTCGTATATTTTACGAAGCTAATTTATTAATCACGAATGGACAATTCCATTAAAAATACCACTTTTTTGTTTATCGTGTTTAGAAAAATTTCAATATTTACTTAAAAGTCATTAAACTTATAGGTTATGTGTTCTTACTGATAGTATCATTCCTGTATATATTACAATGACTACTAAATTTGTGATTATTAATTCTAACCGATCGTTTTTCGATTTATGTTTTTTAAAAAATTTTCACTTCCTTCCAACTACCGTCTTCACCCCAACGACTACTCTTATTCAAAAGGGTGTTTTTACTTAAAACAGTCATAGTGCGAAAGTTCTCACGGGGCCCCTGGTTTTATTAATAAAGTTAACCATACGTTTTGTTTGAATATTTCAACTAGCGTTGATATTTTCGCACGCCATGTGAAACCTTCATCATCATTAATTTAATTGGCATAAAGTAAAGATCTTCGACAGAAAAAATCATTGTCATTTTTATTAAAAAATTCAAGTTGAAAAATCATTTGTCAAATTCTCCTCGGGTTGAATAATAATTATCAAAGCGTTTTCCAAATTATTTAACCTAAACAAAGTTCAACGTTCAAAACAATGGCGACTTTCGCGGAATATTCATTAAATTATAAACAGAAAGAGAAAAGAAATAATTAATACGTTTTTTAAAAGCAAAAAGCAGAAACCCTTTAGGGTTCACCAAGAACAGGTTGTTTGCTGATGCCTAATGAGGGCGCTCACCCTGGGGCTACCCACCTGTTGGGCTACACTGGAAAATATAAATTTTCCTAGAATTTATGAAAGGGATATTTATAATTTCAATATAACGATAGGCTTTGCTTGTTTCTTGCCGTGTCCTTATTATAAACTTTACGTAGCAAGAAAAGGAAACAAATAAAGAAAGGATGGATTAAGGATAAAAGTTTACGTAGACTTAACCTTTGGTAAGGATCATAGACGTTTCACCGTATCTAGGTTATCTTCCTTAACTCTCTGTTTGCAGCGCGATCGATTCCTGGAAAATAGTTTGTGGTGAGCAAATTCCTTATTGCGTCAGTGTTAATATAATAATATCAAGAATTAATTAGTAAGTTGATAGTTACAGTAGAATTATACACACATTTATTTTATTAATCTAAACAGTAGTAGTTCAAAGAGCAGTAGACATCGCAGTGCATTCTTAACTAGTAAATAGACCGCTCGACGACAGCCTTTAATGCAATACATAGCCTTATTTGTTTGCAATTAAAGTTTGCATAAGTAAATTTGTTTATCAAAAATCACTTCTTCTCTTAATGAACTTCTTTAAAACATGCAATAGTCGGAGGTTAAACACAAAAAAAACTTTAAAACATGATTTTTCGAATTATAAACTCCTATATTATCCAATAAAACCCTAAACTATTTCAAAATGATGGTCATTTCAAATTTTTGAAAAAAAATCATAATATTTTAATCTTTGAAAATCAGGTTTCACAATCACAGTAAGTATTAAAATTTACTTAATTTAACATTTTTTTATTGTTAAATTCCATTGAAATTAAGACAGTTACTCTAATAACAGTCATGTTATATTTTTAATGTAATTTGGAAATTTAAATTGTAATTTATGCAAATTTTAACGCTGATTATAGCGGTGAATTTAGATTTTCATAATCGTTTCAAATAAATACTTTATTGTTGTATTTTTATTATTTTTTAAAATTCAGTTCACTTTCTCCGAATATTTAATTTTGTTCAAGGCCGCTGTAACGGTGTAATATCTGTTGCCGTACAAACTAACACTGCCCTTAGGAGTCAAGATAATGGGGAAAGTTAGTGGTTCACCCTCCAGCGCCGTGTGCACTGGCCTCAATGCCGGGTAGAATTACAAAGGTAGTCGAGGCAGAAGCTACAACAGTGATCGTGTTACAAATACAGGGCTTTGCAATCAAGTTTGTGACCTTCAAGTTAAGTAATATCGGGTTTTAGCGAATTTTCATCCGAAAACGAGCTATTGGAGCGGCCACCGTGGTAAAACCCAAACTCGGGAACTTGAAATGAGCACCGATTCCGAAAACTAGGTTATTTTTTTGATGGGTAGTTAACATTTCTGTATATGTAAGTTTTAGCACGCCCACGTTGGCAATTTTCGTCCAATATTATTAAAACTTTGTACAAAAATCGATTGTAGTAATAGTTTAGAAAGTTTTTTAGCCAGAAACATTTGTTCAATAGTTTCAAATTGTATTTTTAAATTTTATAACTACAATTATTTTTATATTATGAAATATATACCACAATGATTCATAAATTTGCGACTACTATTTCAAACCGATGGCTTTTCGATTTATTTTTTAAACATATTTCCCCTTCCTTCCAACTACCGCCCTCACTCCATTGACTACTCTTATTCAAAAGGCTGTGTTTACTTAAAACTTTCACAGTGTATATTTCGCACGGGCACCTTGGTTTACTTTAATATTGAATAATAAAATTAAATAAAACATCACTAGAAGAAGCATTATCAAAGGGATAACTAACTGTGGTGTGAAATCAGCTGTTTAGGTGAAAAATAACTTCTTCTTGTAAATTCTGTAATGCACATGTTTTTGTGTTTATAACGCATAAAACCTACTTTGAATATTGCTCGTGTGCTTGTGCGCTCGCGTGTACAACTATTCCATCCAAACCGGATATTCTTTTTCGCACAATATATTTTAATACGGGGTTTATTTTTGTCCATTTCCGCAAACAAAATCAGTCGAATTATGTTCAATGTATAAGTACCATTTAGATGACCAAAAGCCAAAAGCAATTGTCCAATAGAACACATCTCACGTGGAGTGTTATGCAGTACGTCATGCAACGATAAATAATTCATACATAAAACGTCCCAGTTCTGTAACCCTGGTTTCATCTACTTCAATTCCCGTTTCACAGCTCGCGGCGTGTTTTTATGTTTTCCTGTTCTCTATTGTGTTTAATTAAAACTGAACACTTAATTATTCATTTGCTTTGGCGGCGGCATCGGTGCGCATTTCGTGGCAAACGCTGTTCACAGTGTAGTTGAATCAACACAGATGATGCGTTTAAACAAACTTCGCTCTGTGACTAATTACACACGCTGTGTACTGAACAGTCATTATTTTAAAATTCAAACTTTCGATAAACACGCAAATTCAAACGCCGGCTTTGTTAGTAAATATTTCATTGTAAAGTTATCTTTACAATAATATTGTAAACAGCTAATTTTCCATCAGTTGTGTTTCACAAAAGGAAAATATTTTTCTAAGAGAAAACAACTGTTTAGATTCTCAACGGTTTTTCATAATCTTGTGAAAATTGTATTTTGATAAATATTTTCCTCCCGTAGTTTTTCGTTGTTTTTCTTCAACTCCAGATATCAAAGCCGATACGAGGGAGAAAATCTGAAGCGTTATGTTATTTTTAGTGTCAAAGGGTCGCGGATAATTCGAACGCCGAGCGTGGGAGCGGTTCACGGCAAAGAAAACACAGTTTTCAAAAGAAAACATCGTGCACGGATAAGCCTCTTAATTTGATACGCCTTACTGCAAAAATTTTAGCAGCTCCGAGCCGGAGTTAAGCCGGATTGGGTGTCGAGAGTTTATCGTGAATGGGGCAATTAGAGAGTCCCTGCTGGACCAGAAATACAGATTCTTAGGCTTTACGTTTTCTTACGGAGTTAGATGCGGTTCAGTGCGAACAACCAACATTTACAACAAAAGATAGTTGCGAAATACACCCTTAGATGGCGTTACTGTCTTTAACAGATTATCTTTAACAGTATATAAAATATATATGACAATATAAAATCAATAAAATAAGGTACATGACTATAACACTATAAAACAAAAAACTCCTAAAACAAACTTTCTAATAATTTCCGAAAATAATCCAATTTGTAGAAAACTGACAAAAAAACCAAAAATCATCAAATTTCTCGAAATTTATTCATCCGAATTTTCTCAAAATTTAATTTCGTATAGAGAATCTCAATTCTTAATAATTGTAATAAATTTGAAATAAAATATTTCACAAAAAAATCGAAAGAAAACACAAATCCAATGTGGTGAGATATTTTTATTTACTTCCAAACTCTAAATTTATTTTTTTCCAAATTTGATAACTTATATTCGATTGTGTCATGAATTTCGTATATGATAAAAGTTTGAGCGAAATTCATTGATGCGATTTTGAAAGTTGGATTGATTTTTATGAAAAGTGAAAGGTTAGGTTTACAACAAAATGCGTTTGTTTTCTTTATGTAAGCCAAAATTCCAAAAAATGAAAAATGTTCCAAATCCAATGGCAACTGAACGTAAATAACAAAATATTATCAAAATAGATCAATTTTTAAATCTTAAGCAATACGTGCAAATACAGACAAATTATATCCAAGTGAAACAAAT
This sequence comes from Callitettix versicolor, assembly GCA_022606455.1. Lineage (NCBI taxonomy): Eukaryota > Metazoa > Arthropoda > Insecta > Hemiptera > Cercopidae > Callitettix > Callitettix versicolor. Next base: position 20,717,620 of record CM040188.1, read on the forward strand.
CTGTTTATTGAAATTTTGAGACCTGAAAATTGATTTAGAAATCGGAATCAATTTTTTTACGATGTTAATTTCTTAGTAGAGTTAGTTTATTTGATGTGATTTCGGTTTATGTAAATAAAATATTTACGAGGACTAAGCGAATGTACTGAGTACGGACAGTAAAGCTATCTGGACCACGTTACCGTTGTACTAATCCAATACGAAGTATGCGGCAGTATTAAGTGAATGAAAGAAGACGGAGACAGAAAGAGAGTTGCTGGCTGATAGATACTTGGCCGATCAGTTCCCGAGGGATAACATTTGCTCTCCTGGACCCCTGATTTACTGGTCATGACGTCTGTTAAGGTATTTGATGATACGACCGCGTACGCTCCCATTGGAAACAAGGGAAATCATGGAAACCTAGAGCCGAGATAATAAAATAAGTAGCGGAAAATGTCTTTGGAATTGCAGAAAGACAGGAAAATATCTCAATGTAATCGAAATTGAAAATTGTTTTCGTAAAATATTAATGAGCCTACTGATATCGTTTAACTGCTCAAGCAATAGAAGCCACAATTCAAAAATTATATTTTTATAATCAAACTCTTTATATACATATACATATATTATTAATGAATATCGAAATTATCAACATTGTTTACGAAACTTCTTTATGTTTTATTGTGAACAACAAATTCTATATTTATTTTGGTCAATACTATCTATGAATAATCTGTCGTTAGTAGCAGTTTCCTATAAGACATGTAAAGTTTCAGTTAAACAGTTAATTTGTTTCTTATAAGACAATAAGATCTTATTATATAAGAAAAAAAACATGAACTTTTTGTATAAGGAAAAACACAACGATCTTCACGTACAAAAATAATAACTTTATTATCTCTGCTATCTGCTCTTAAAAGAACAGGACAACAGGAAAATGTTTTCGTATAAGAACAACAACAAGAAGATCTTCTCGTATAAGAATAACAACATGAATATCTTTTTTGTAAGAATAAAAACACGAATATGTTCTCGTATAATAACAAAAACAAGAAGATCCTCTTATACAAGAACAACACGAAAATGGTATCGTATAAGGACAACAACACGAAGATCTTCTCGTATACTAGCAACACGTAAATTTTCTTGCACACTAACATCACGAAGACATTCTCTTATTATAAAAATAACAAGAAGATCTTCTTGTATAAGAATAACAAAACGAACATCTTTTTTCTTATAAGAATAACAACGTAAAGATCTTCTCGTATAAGAACAAAAACAACAACTTCTCTTTTCTTATAAGAACAACAACACAGAAGATCTTTTCTTTTAATAACACGAAGTTCTTCTCTAATAAGGACAACAACACATATATTCTCGTATATTCGCAACAACATTAAGATCTTCTATTATAATAACAACACGAAAACCTTGAATAATAACAGCAATAGAAAAACATTCTCGTATAATAACAATGATACGAGGATATTCTTGTATAATAATAGCAACACGAGGATCTTCTCGTATAAGAATAACAAAACGAATAGGTTTTTCCTTATAAGAATAACAACGCGAAGATCATCTTGTATAAGAATAACACCACGGAAACCTTTTTTGTATAACAACACGTAGGTCTTCTCGTATAAGAACAACAAAACGAAGATCTTCTTGTGTAATAACAACAACAAGATCTGGAATAAGGACAACACTACAAAGTTCTTTTCATATAAGGATAACACAATGAAAGAGTTCTTCCTATTGAAACAACAACGCGAAAATGTTCTAGCATAAGAATAACAACATGAAAATTGTTTCGTATTTCAATTGCAGCTGTGTTTATTTAAGTCTTGGTTCGGTTTGTTGATAGTCGACTTGCTTGATGTTTATAATTAACATCTTCCATTCATTCTGTGAAAGATTTATTTAAAGGTAATCTATTAACACGTGACATTATTTTTCACGTTATGATTCTGTCAATAAATAAGGTTTTCTGTAGTTGTTTTACCCAACCGAAAACAAAGCATTAACTTTGGTATTGTCAGTAATTACTTTATAAGAAAATAAGAATTGTGATAAGAAAATATACAGAATTGTGATATCAGATTCATTAAGCAGTAAGAAAACATGTTAGAAAAGCATACTGTGTTTTCCATCCCTGCATGAAATACTTCTTACAATTAAAGACTTATTAAATTTTGATTTGCCCTTTTACCTCCTGATTTATGGAGTTGTGTTAATGTCTAGTAAAAACAACAACTTGCATTCACATAATTGCTTCATTTTTTTAATATTATTTACTCTAACCTACTTAATTCCAAGAAACACAATGCGCGGGGCTGAGAGGTGAAATATTTAAATGTACCGACTTGGCGTCAAGTGGGTTTCCGTTTAAAATGCAAACTGTGTGAACCGTATTTGTACACATGTGTGTCGGGGGTGAAGAGGACGGGGCGAAGCACGTGAGTCGATTTACAAAATAAAGAAAACAGCGATGCTTGTATCGACTAGGCGTAAGACGAATACGCGATCAGACTCGCTTAAATAATAAGACAGTTACCTGGCGCTACAGCTATTGAGGGGCATTATTTACACGGTGAAGGAGAAATTTCTGGAAAATGTTTGAAGGTTTCCAGGATATTGAAAATTTAAATAGAGTGAATTCCCATTGGAGCTATTACAGCGGTGAGACCTGAATTCGAGAACATTTTTTATACAAATTTGTTTTTGTGTGTATTGAACCTTGACAAAATTGACATACAATTTTTAACATCCCAAAGAGTATTTAATCAGCTATTTATATTGGTCATAATTTTATAGTCTCGGTCTTACCGGATTGCTATTCCAAAGCTCATTTTCAAATGCGGATAAATCACAAAATGCAATTTACATATTATCGTGTTATTTATACTTAAGGTAGCCGCCTCGGTGGCCTAGTGGATAGCGCACTAGGCTTTCACCCCGAGGACCCGGGTTCGATTCCAGGCGAGGGCTTGGCATTTTCATACGCTATAAATCATCCCATCGTCTGCATTAGCCTATGTGTGTACAATAGTCGGACGTTAAAAAAAAAAAAAAAAAAAATATATACTTAAGCGCATCTGTACTTTGTGGAAATACATTATATTAATAAGATAATATAATTACTGTGGGGGCGTGCAAACTTTCGCAGTAAATGGGGGAAAAAGAATACTATACAAAAATATACAGCAAGAATTGCTTTAGTTATTTTAAAGCAATGTCATTTATATATTTAGGTTACTTAATTCAGCAGGTCTTATTTTATTCTACTTTCGTATTTAAAAATATAACCTATAAAATTATTAACTAAATTATAACATTGTACCTTACTGAAATATTTACAAATAAAACCTACTGTAACCGGATTTTACATTACATACTTAAATTATGCAACGGTATTTAATGTTTATTAAACGCAGAATCTTTTATTTAATAACATTTATATATTAGAACTGGCCTAGATTGTCTTAGCTTCAAAACGTATTCAATAATTATTTATGTCTTGAATACAGTAATAACTTAAAAATTATTTTCAACAATGTCTTTTTAGGAATCAGCTGTTTTTGTACTCACAATTAA
>CM040188.1:20726201-20858701 GCA_022606455.1 Callitettix versicolor
TAAACTACAGACAATATATTATAATTGTTTAAAAATAATATTGAGATACTCATGGATATGTACCTTGAATCAAAAATGTTATTATTTATTTGATTGCATGTCCATCTATAAAACACTTCAAAATATAGCAAATATTTAATCAAACGTATGAAATTTTATTAAATGTAAAAAACGTTTCGAAAATTTCCCAGTATACAATTTTTTTCCAAAAATACCTCCAACAAATTCTGATAAATTTACTAATTTCTCTAAATTATCACTAATTAAAAATTTAACTTCATATGAAAATTCACAACATAAATTAGTGTCAAAAATATCAGAATTCAATCAAATTTACTCGTAGAGAATAAATTAAAAAACTCGATGGTAGTAAATGATGATTTGGGTTTTGTTTTTCATTTATACCCAAAATGAGACTTCCTTCTTATCGAATTCGCTGCTATTTCTTTAGGTAGTTAAATAGTTTAATTTAGTTCTTGATGGGATGGGATTTATTTGTCATCTGTACCGCGATCAAAGACCTATCCTTAAGGATCCTAGTTCAGTACTCTGATTGCCTCAACAAGATTCCGTTGATGGTTTTTGGAGTTCTGGAAGCCAAATACCCTACACGTCCTCCTGACAAGATTATATGACTTGCAGATTGTTTTTTTTTCTTTCTGAAAAACCTACAAACGGTTTCTACGTGGACCATTCCTACCTCGTGCAGGTTCACCCTCAGATCACAGTGTCCTGTAATACGTCCTAAGGTTTTTTTGAGTTAGTCTTTTAACAGGACTTCAATATTACTAGCAAACAGCCCAGTTTGAAAAGAACTGTTTCCTTCAGTCCTGTCGCAGCACTTTAAGGGTTGTATTTCTCACAACATAGATTCGATCCCTGGTAGGTTTTCTACTTGTATGTTTAATGTAAAGCCCTTTTGCTACTTCCCCTTCTCTTCTCATCTCTGCTCTCCTGATATACATTTATAAGCTCCTGTTTGATTTGAGATAAGCAGTCGCCTTACTGATTTTATTGTTCTTAGATTGTACTGCAATTCAATGCTTGTGTGTTCCACAGGGATACAGATACAGTCGCTTAGATAGAACCACAGCTCCCTCCCACATCGTGTTATTTTCACTACTAAGTCGATTTTGGCCGGTTTCGAGAGCTTTTGGGGCTTTCAACATTTATTTACACTCATAAAAATCTCACAAGAAGTTAGAGGAATAAAATGTCTATGCATACAAAGCCCCGCATGAAGCTAGTTTAAAACTGAGATATGCGTAAAACAGACTATTACAGTTTGTCAAATTAATTAGTTAATCAGTTTATTCTATATATGTACACAAGTATTAACAATGGCGGAGAAAGTAATAAACACTTTTTTCAACTTGGAGTTTTTCATGATCCCCATACACAGTGAATCATCTTTCTGTATGCTATTGTCAGAATTCGATTGATTCAGTGAAGCCAAACCATTAATGTTTAGCGTTAGCGGGCGGAGTGAATAGAATAAGTTTACCGGATTAAAAATACAACTAACATACTTCTTAAAAGTAAAACTGTAATTAACTAGTTAGAGCCGAATTTATTTTCTTCGACATTACCAAATTTGGGTAGATTATACGAGGTGTGTTCAGAAAGTAACGAGAATTTAAATTTTTTGAACAAAATATTTATTTATTCTTCTACACTGATGTTGTCTTAAAAACAGTTCCCATTGGAGATTATGCACTTGTGCCAGCGCTTCTTCCAATCCTCGAAATACTTATCAAACTTCATCTTTGAAGTAGGCTTTAGTTTTTTCAGCGATGCGCTTTTAATGTCATCTACGGCTGTAAAACGACGGCCCTTAAGGTGCTCTTTATTTTTGGAAATAGGAAAAAGTCACACGGAGCCATGTCTGGCGAATATGGAGGCTATTACATTGTTACAGTACTGTTTTTGGTCAAAAATTCACGAACAAGCAATGAAGTGTGAGCTGAGGCATTATCGTGGTGCAAAAGTCATGCATTGTTTTTCCATAGATCCGGGCGGTTTTTTTTCGGAGTAATTCAAGCAAACGGTATTGAACTTGTAGGTAGTATTTCTTATTAACCGTTTAACCTGGTTCCAGGAATTCATGATGCACTATGCAATTAATATCGAAGAACACAGTGAGCATAACCATCACGTTCGACCGCACTTGTCGAGCCTTTTTCGGTCTTGACGAGCCAGAATGCCTCCACTGGGATGATTGAGCCTTTTTCGACGTCATATCCGTAAACCCATGTTTCGTCACCTGTTATAATACGATTCAGTAATTCTGCATCGTCGTTGACTTCATTTAGTGACTCCTGAGCAACTTCCATTCGCCGCTGTTTTTGTTCAAAATTCAACAATTTTGGAACGAATTTTGCTACCACGCGTTGCATACACAAAATATTGGAAACGATGTCATGACATGATCTAATCGATATGCCAACATCATCAGCGACCTCTCTAATTGTGATTCGGCGATTGTTCTTATGAACAATTTCTTTCACATTTTTCGCTTTTTCATCGGTTGTTGATGTGTTCCGGCGTCCAAGGCGTTCGTCACTTCAACGTCTTCACGGCCTTCTTGAAAACGCTTATACCACTCGTAAACTCTTGCTTTACTCATATCAGACTCACCATAGGCCTTTGTTAACATTTCACACACTTTTTTACACTTTATTTCATTTTTACGCAAAATTTTATACAAATTCTTTGATCTATTTCTTTTAAGAAACGAAAATCGCCGAGCTCATAAAAACACGTCTAACCTTAGTGGCTGTCACAGACAAAGTTAACAATGAAAACAGTTCAAAGTTTTATCATACTTCAAGGGCATGTATATCAACAAAATAAAAAAAATATTTGACAATCGGACTCTCCAAGCCCGCGAAATTTAATTTCTGAACACGCCTGGTGTTCTAATAAATCAGGCAGAATTGTTTTTTTTAAGTAGATTGTTTTCTGAATGTAAGAAAGTGTATGTAGTATTCACGCATTATTTACATGTATTAACAAAGAGGTTTTTTGTGCGTGCGTTTATTAATTGTGATATAAAACGACACGTGATTGTTGTATTTTAATTATTTTTTCGTTAACATTTCTTGCGTTTTGTTTAATTTATGTTCCTTTATTTTCATCTTTCTTTTCGATAACAGTACACGTATTTTGTATGAAAAGGTTGTTTTGCTTTGCTTTCGATATTTTCCGAAACGTGTTCCGGTATTTTCCGAAACGGTATTATAAAGATGTTCTTAGTTGAAGAATACGTACACGTTTTAACCGTTTATAATAAATTCAACATTATTATAAACGTTATAATAATTGTAATTAATATTGATATGTTTTAATAACATATCCTGATAATATAGCCTATAAGCTGTTCAAAGAAATCAGCTGAACATTACGAATTAATATAAAATAACTGATATTTTATTATAACTAAAGTAAATAATATCTAAGCTAGATTCACGCATTTATTTATTTAAACAAAATATAATTGTAAACATATATTCCTATTATGTATACAGCAAAGATAGCATTAACAAAAGTTACGCTTCTGTCGGTAACTCCGTGAGTTCCACACATGTACTTTTTTATTTTATCCCAAAATTACAGTTTTCGAACCAGACAGCAGGGGGATAATTTATTCAGAATACAATTTCGAAATCGTCCATTAAAACTATCTATGTTTACCTCACAAATATTTTCAACAAAATTAATATTTAAATATAAACCCGGATCACAGACATACACTTTGCTTCGTGCATTCGTTATGTTATTAAATAAAACCCGGTCATAATAAATGAACGATTATATAAAATTCTCTTTTAATGTAGTGTCGAGGGTCAAAGGGAATTTGCTAAAGTGTTAATATCGGTGTTTTAAAATTCTAACCGAAAACAAAAACAAAACAGATGGATTGATTAATCAAACTGCAAATCTGTTTCCGGTTGTAATCCGTAAGCCCCAGCTCGGAGTAGATTTTTTATTCTATTTGTAAAGTTGGCTGTACTGCCACATTGCGGTTATTGTAATATTTTATAATATATGCTCCAAGGGTGGTTCTGTAGTTTAATTCTCACGCTGTAGTATAGAGGATACTGCGGTAAAGTGATCATGTGATTTGTCGACATTTTAATTGTGGGTAATTTTTGTTAACTATCGGTTCTTTCAATTTACGATATTAATGTTATTATTACCATCATTTGAATCACAAAGTCTCAAAATACTTCTGTGTTGTGTTGTGTTGTGTGTGTGTGTGTGTGTGTGTGTGTGTGTGTGTGTGTGTGTTTGCAGTTGTATCTTTGATGAGATTGAAGCAATTTGTACTGGTTAATACAACGACGTTTGTATACCAGGTGAAAATACCGCCATTTTGGATTTTTTTTCCTGTATTTATACTAGTAACGGGTAGTACATTTTTGAGTTTCAGTTATAGATCAGCCGCTTATGAACACAGTGGGGCAGAAGAAAAAAGTACGAGTGAGAGGTCGAGTACCCACTCCCTAATCACAGCTCTTTCCTTTTACTTTTTTATAAAACAGGACAGTAAATAAAAAAAGGATTTTTTTAGTTGGATTGAAACCCAAGAACTGTGTAAAAAAACTCTTTGTAAATTCAATTTAGGAATTTCTACAAGTATGTGGGCAGTATCAACACACCAAACTTTAGTTTCGTTGCCTTAAAGAGTACTGTTCGTTTAGGTGGGATTCCCTATGTGTATTAGTTAAATTGTTACCCATGGTGTGTGTGTGTGTTTTAACAACCTTATTTTATCGTGTATTAGATGTCACGATTCCTGCAAGGATAATTTAACTCTTTAGTTAAATTAGGTTAAAACTGTACTTACATACGGAAACATACTAGAGGGGTTTCGTTCTTAGTAGGCTAAAATAAATAGGTTCCATTAAAAAATGTATAAATACAAACTTAAAATATTTTTGCGAAGTTTTTATATTTCGTAACTAAAAACAAGAATAGTTTTTTGACTATCTATTAAACAAATTGCAAAATAACTTAAAGCTATGAGTAATATCGCTTGTAATTGAGCACACACCTATGTCAAACAGCCATATACGTGTCTGTCGTGCCAGCGTATCTCGCAATTCCATTTATTTTAATCCAAACACACACACACACACACACACACTGATGTTTGCGGTAAGTTTATCCAAGTAGTCCAGGTGACAGCTGTATAAATCCTAACCACAACACGTATTGACGTTAAACCTTACACTCTGCCATTACTATTAGTAATATTGGCAGGACTTAGCCCGGATAGCTAGAGAAATCGACATGTTGCTTCCTGAAAGCAAGCCTATCACGTAATTGTCACCCGTATCCACAGAAATACTCAAGAAATACAGGGTCCACCAATGAAATAAAATAATTGGTTTTTGAAAAAATGTTAAAAATATTTTTTTAGTAAATAATTGAAAGTACAAGATTATCCATTATGGATACAATATGAAAAAATATTATTTTCTGAACACTACGTCTACCAATTGCACTTAAGGCATTCCTGGAGTCTGGCATCAAAGTTTTGCAAGACCTCTCGCAGCATGTTGACCGGTATTGCTTCAAGCTCGTCTACAATTCGTTGTTTGAGGGCTTGAATGGTTGTGGGTGGATCTGCTTAAAACTCTTTTGTTTTTAGGTACCCCTCTAGATGTGTCACTTATTCCAATACGAAGTGTTTGGCTGATCGGCGAGGACTTCTAACCATAGCCTGTTGAACAGCTGCGATGTTTTCAGGTGTTCGAACAGTTTTTACACTCCCGCCTCTTTTTTATACGTTAATCCCGTTTGCCCGAAGTTGTTTATTCATGTTCGAAATGCTTTATCTAACTTAAACAGGCTGGTTACTCGGTATGTTAAAATGTATCGCAAAACACGTCCTTAGCAAAAATGAAAATGTGATCTACGTGTTAACATATGACAATTCTAATTAGTAGCTAATTTTTCAAAAAAAATCTTAAAAAACGTTTAATTGTATTTTAACCAAATTTATGATTTATCTTATTTACAAAATAATAACTTTTTGTGGCCTAACGTCAAACGGATTTCAAGTTTTAATATTAAATCAGATTTAATTAGAATGTAATTAATTATAAATGAATTTTAAATTAAAAATTCTGCATTTCCAAAAATTACGCAATTATTTTATTACTTGTCGCTTCATTACGCCGAAACAATTGTATCATTTCGTAAACAAACGTCATCGTCGTTGTTTTTGTTTATAAAAAAAACTATTGTTTACAATTTGTTCAGTTAATTAATAAATGGACTGTCAATTAGGGAGTGAAATAATTGCAATTAACGGTATGTTTGTTTGGGACAAATCCAGTAAATATTACTTCTGCTGTTTGTTTGTTTAAACTGATTATTTCGTGAGCTTTTATTACAATTTCGGTCGTAACATGTGTATTCGTTGTTTGTTTATTTGTTTTTAATGTTCTAATTGAAATTATACAGACGTGCGCGAAATACGGTTCAATAAGATTTCCGAATATAATTAGTCGCAAATGAATAAACATACTCTCAAGCACCAGACATATATATATATATATATATAATAAGCCTCCTCGGTGGCCTAGTGGATAGCGTACTAGGCTTTCACCCCGAGGACCCGGGTTCGATTCCCGGCGAGGGCTTGGCATTTTCATACGCCATAAATCATCCCATCGTCTGCATTAGCCAAAATGTGCACAATAGTCGGACGTTAAACACAAAAACATATATATATATATATAATAATATAATATATATATATATATATATATATATATATATATATATTAATAATTTAAAAAAAGTACAAATGTTTGCCTACATATTACTCTTAAATACTTAATAATTCCAGTATGAAGCTGCCTCTTTGATATGATGGAAGCACATTTCTGAAAGAAATTTTATTTATTTATTATTTTTACAAACTATGATTTCACTAAGCGGTGTGCGCGTACGTGCGTGCGGCTTCAAAAGTTAAACATGCTGACTTTATGGTAAGATGTAACTTTATGGTTGATAATTATTTCATGTGATTGAAATTTGGATATATTAACATTTTCAATATTACATTGGAAATACGAAAATGAACCCTGACCGCCGTCAAATTATAAGTTTAAAGCTTCAACTTTTTATGAACAATTGCTAATTTACGCAGTTGTAACTCTGATTCCGACGGTGCAATCAGCGTTACATTTTAAAATTATTCAAGACCAAAAATGGCAAATTTCAGGGGATTTTATGAGCGCATTCTGAAAATTTTGATTTTTTCTTGTTAATCAAGTAGTCCCAGCTGTTATCAACATCGATTTTGTGCAAAGTTTAATAAAATCGGACTAAAATTACGAAAGTAAGTATTGCACTGACCCATACACAAAACGTACACACTCGTAAGCTAACACTGAAATAGTGTGTGTGTGTGTGTGTGTGTGTGTGTGTGTGTGTGTGTGTGTGTGTGTGTGTGTGTGTGTGTGTGTGTGTGTGTGTGTGTGTGTGTGTGTGTAGTGTGTGTGTGTGTGTGTGTGTGTGTGTGTGTGTGTGTGTTTGTGTGTGTGTGTGTGTGTGTTTGTGTGTGTGTGTGTGTGTGTGTGTGTGTGTGTGTGTGTGTGTGTGTGTGTGTGTGTGTGTGTGTGTGTGTGTGTGTGTGTGTGTGTGTGTGTGTGTGTGTGTGTGTGTGTGTGTGTGTGTGTGTGTGTGTGTGTGTGTGTGTGTGTGTGTGTGTGTTGTGTGTGTGTGTGTGTGTGTGTGTGTGTGTGTGTTGTTTGTGTGTGTGTGTGTGTTTGTTTTGTGTGTGTGTGTGTGTGTGTGTGTGTGTGTGTGTGTGTGTGTGTGTGTGTGTGTGTGTGTGTGTGTGTGTGTGTGTGTGTGTGTGTGTGTGTGTGTGTGTGTGTGTGTGTGTGTCTGTGTCTGTGTCTGTGTTGTGTGTTGTGTGTGTGTGTGTGTGTGTGTGTGTGCGCGTGTGTGTGTGTGTGTGTGTGTGTGTGTGTGTGTGTGTGTGTGTGTGTGTGTGTGTGTGTGTGTGAAAAATATCGCTCTAATAGCTTATTTTCAATAGAATTTCGCTAATAATCGGGGCACTCGGTTTTCTAGCTGTCGTGATGGAGGCAAATTTTAGGAAAAATCCTTTTTGTTTTTCTTGCATTTATTTGAATGACTCATTTCACCAAAATAAACATAATTAAGGCTTGCATTAGCCTTAATTATTATTTTACCTTTAATCAGAAATTTTTCCGTATTTTCAGAAAAACATAACTTTTAAAGATCCCACAGTTTCAATGGGTTTGGCACAAAGATTGATTTTATTATTACATAATAACTTGACACAATTATTTAGCAGCGAATTCAACGTTGATAATTTGCACAAGTTAACATTTTAATTTTTAATTTGATGGTAATGTGTAATAAATACAGATCGTAAGTTTAATTTTGATTATTGTTGTGCAATTTATTCCCATAACGAGACACCATAGTTATTTAAGACCTTTGATATGTTCGTTATGTCGTGTCATCGGGTAAAAGTAATGATTTTGTACAAACAACATTTTCGAAACAAAACAAAGTAGGTTACAAATCTAATGTCAGAAATTTTATCGGATTTGAAATCTTTTTTTTATTATTATTTTTTAATGTCAGTGATTTTATTCGTAATTTGTATTACACTCGTGTACCCAAAGGCACGTTTTTTCTATGTGGTTGAAATATACACTCGCGAGACAGCTGCGTGCCACTAATACAAGGGCGGCGCATTGGCGAGGTAAAAGGTCTGACCAGATTGCCGCCTTCGCACTGCATTTCACACCAAATTAACCCCGCGCCGCGCAAACATTTGCTACTTAAACAAGGAACTGTAAAACCCCGATCGGGCGTTACAGCAGGACGCGCAATTTCCTCCCCCCCCCCGGCCCGGTAAGTGCCCCTTGGATCAAAGATATTTTAAAACGAGACCATTAATGCAGCGCCAATACAAGTATGCATTTTATTTACAAAATCCGGAGCCGAATCTCTTGCGGATTACGTAACGTTTAATGTCCGGCCGAGGGGCTAAACCTCCCCCACCCACCCCCGGACAGGGAAAAGTAATTACCGGTTTTACATTCGCTGCCGACTAAAGGGCTTAGCGATGTCATCAAAATAATGATTTTTCCCTGAATCGTTGCCGGGCAGTTCAGAACGATTGCCTGGTTTAGGGCAAGTTTTTTTACGATTTAATCCTTATTTTGGGGAAATGTGTGCAGTGGAATTTCAATTCTTACCGGGCGGATTTACTTTATTTAAGTGCTTACAAGCTGGATGAGTGCTCAAATATAAGTGCACTTACATAAATTATTGTTACGTCAGTAAACATTTCAGTTCAGGAGGTCGACAGCGGGAAAACATCCATGGTAAGACAAAGATATGAATTTCATAGTAAAAAAAATAAAAATTCAAGTATGGTTATTTTTGTAAAAACGCTTTTGAGCAGATATCATAAATAAACGCTTTGAGCAGTTAAAATAAATCATACTACAAACCGGTTGAACGGATTCTGTTCAACTGTTTTAAGATATTTTGTCTTGTGGATTTTTGTCGAACAAACAAATTTCTACTGATTTTTACGTAACATTATCTGGGTCTTAATAACATAGAGGTTTAAATTTTATTCAAAATCTTTATATCATTATAACAGCCATTCCCGGTATCTTGAAATGAGTACAGATCCTTATCTCTGGATCACATTCTGAGTGTTTATTTTTTAATTTTTCAGGCCTACATACTTCAAACTCTACTTTTCGCCATTTTGGTCCAATTTCATTAAACACATTGTACGAAATTCATTAACAGCTTAGTTTTCCATCAAAATCCGACTTTGAAATGGACCTTATTCCAAATATTTTAAAATAAAGGGTCTATATATTTTTTTTTTAACGTTTTTATAAATATGATTTCAATATCGTTAAATATTTTTAATTTTCGTATCCCATTAAAAATTCGAATACGATTCTAATGGCGGGCAATATCATTTTTGTACTTTTAATATAACTTTAAAATTCAACCAGCTAATTTATGCAGATTTTAACGACATATGGGCTACCGATGATGAAATCACGTTCTTTTAAAAAAGAGTAATTATTATGACTTTTTCGAATTTCGCTTCTATGACGTCAGCGAAGCAGAAGTGTGCCGTAATTGTTTTAAATATTCCCTGTAGTTTCTTCCATAGACTGGTTAATAACAACCCTACTGTACCAAACCGGCGAACAAAGTACGCCTAGCCAAGTGGTTTACTTATAAAGGTCCTTGTGTTTGCGTAAATCTAACGTTTACCATCCTGCAGGAGAGGCAAGGTCCCTCGGGAGAGCAACCCACAAAGACAGGAACCACGAAGAAGTTTGCTTACCAAAGTTGACTCAGCAAAGACGCTGTAGGTATAGGCTAGGTACAAGTATATGAAAGCTGTTGAAGTAAAGTTATTCTAATACCTTACTAAGATATAATACCCTTGTTCTAATATGAGATCGTTAAACGGGCATTATCAGGTCATTGTTTTCATTCGATAACGCAGTTTTCATTTATTTCATTTTTAGGAACGTTTCGGTGTAACAAAAGCCATTATCAGACACAAACGGACGGTATATTAAGTCGAAATAGATTGTGGCCACATACGAGGTGTGTTCAGAACGTAACGAGAATTTTAATTTTTTGAACAAAATATTTATTTATTCTTCAACATTGATGTTGTTGCCTTCAAAGTAGTCCCCATTGGAGATTATGCACTTGTGCCAGCGCTTCTTCCAATCGTCGAAACACTTCTCAAACTCGATCTTTGAGATAGCCTTTAGTTCTTTCAGCGATGCGCTTTTAATGTCATCTACGACTGTAAAACGACGGCCCCATTAAGGTTCTCTTTATTTTGGAAATAAAAAAAGTCACACGGAGCCATGTCTGGCGAATATGGAGGCTGAGGCATCGTTACAGTACTGTTGTTGGCCAAAAATTCACGAACAAGCAATGAAGTGTGAGCTGGTGCATTATCGTGGTGCAAAAACCATGAATTGTTTTTCCCCAGATCCAAGCTTTTTTCGGATTTCTTCAAGCAAACGGCGTTGAACTTGTAGGTTGTACTCCTTATTGACCGTTTCACCTGGTGGCAGGAATTCGTGATGCACTAAGCCATTAATATCGAAGAACACAGTGATCACAACCTTCACGTTCGACCGGACTTGTCGAGCCTTTTTCGGTCTTGGCAAGCCAGAATGCCTCCACTGGGATGATTGAGCCTTAGTTTCGACGCCATATCCGTAAACCATGTTTCGTCACCTGTTATAATTCATTTCAGTAATTCTGAATCGTCGTTGACTTCATTTAGCACTTCCTGAGCAACTTCCATTCGCCGCTGTTTTTGTTCAAAATTTTCAACAATTTTGAACGAATTTTGCTGTCACCCGTTTCATACACAAAACACTGGAAACAATATCATGCCTTGATCCAATCGATATGCTGACATCATCAGCGACCTCTCTAATTGTGATTCGGCGATTGTTCATAACCATTTTTTTTTACTTTTTCCACGTTTTCATTGGTTGTTGATGTATTGGGGCGTCCAGGGCGTTCGTCGTCTTCAACGTCTTCACAGCCTTCTTGGAAACGCTTATACCACTCGTAAACTCTTGCTTTACTCATATCAGACTCAAAATAGGCCTTTGTTAACATTTCACACACTTTTTTACACTTTATTCCATTTTTTAAGCAAAATTTGATACAAATACTTTGATCCATTTCTTTTAACAAACGAAAACCGCCGAGCTCATAAAAACAAGTCTAATCTTAGTGGCTGTCACAGAGAAAGTCAACAATGAAAACAGCTGAAATTTTTATCATACTTCAAGGGCATGTATACCGATATAATAAAAAAAATGTTTGACAATGGGACTCTACAAGCCCGAGAAATTTAAAAATTCTCGTTACTTTCTGAACACACCTTTTAACTATTGAACGTACAAAAGGTTTATGTATTATTGTAAGGCTAGTGTGTTTTACAAAAGCACGGCTTAGGGTGTATCCCAAAGGTTTAACTTTATTGCGCTTGTATTTGTTTTACCGTAACGATAATGATTTGCAAAAGAGTTAAATAAGTCATATCTTCTTATACTAAGTAAATACTGAAAGAAATCGGGGAAATACAAAAGCAAAAAATATATATATGTGCAGGAATTAAATATTAACGAAAACAAAATACCAACGATTTGTATCTATAGATTATGTTGTAGTATCTGGAAGAAGTAGTAGAAGTCTGGGCGTTTACCACGCGGGCTGGTGAGGCACTTTTCCGGTTCAGAATTTCCAATAGAAGTTCCTGTATTCTTTAAAGTTTGCCGGATCCTGCTATTACCTCCCGAACAATATTTGGTGTCTTGTAGAGTAGTTCCGGATGTCGGTAGGCTGTCTCGTAGTTGTTCTGTCCTCGATGTTATTAGACCTTTCAAAATTATTGTGGAAACCATAGTTTCTCAGAAATCCATTGTTAAAACGAGAAAAAAACGCATTTGTAATGATAAAACTATTGTGAACGGGAGATGCAACGTGGTGCGCCGACAGTAATGCCTAAACAGAAATGACCCGAGATACGCGAGCACTGCCAATCAATCAGAAGTTGACGTCAGAGTTACGAACTAGGTCAGCAGATGTAGACTATTTGAAAGTTCGGGAAATTAGCATTAAAGTTTTTCGGTGTTAGTAAGCGGTACAAGGTTGTTTAGGCGATGACAGTTATGAATACATGACTTCAAAAAAAAAAGAGATATAGAAATAGTTATAAAGTGAAAGTTAAGACAAGAACGCAGGTCTGATGAGGAACTAATAACAGATTTGCGTACTCTAATCTTTTCAGCTTTTATTCGTAATTCAGTTAATCGGTAGGTTTTTCTTTTGACCTGCATACATCTGCTATTTATTACGGTTTTCGCCACCTATTACGCGGCATTTTGATATTGTTTTTTTTAATCGCATGTATGTTTTAATGTTTACGCTCAGGACATAAAGTTTTACCATTTTTAGCTTTATCGTTTTAACGTACGAAAAAGATTTGAATATTTCTAGTTTTTAAGGTTTTTTTATGTTAGACACTTTGGAGTGGCTTTAACTACCTGTACGTTGTGTATTGTTCTACATAAAAAATAATGTTTTTCGTCCTATTAAAATACTCCTATAATGATGACGTCTTGCGAAGGTAGTCAAAAAAACCTTTAAAACTTCAAAAATTGAAACAGTCTGCACAGTTTATTCACTAAAAAACTCGTCGAAAGAAATCCTTGATCCACTGTCGCTGGTCCAGTAGGCCTATTTATTGTCACTGCCGGAATAATATTTTCAAGAATGGGTAAATGAACTGTAAAATGGGAAGTTTCGGAGGGATGAACTTGCGTTTTAATTAAACACTAGCGCCCCTAGCGCCCAGATTAATTAATTAATTGTGAAATATAACGACTAAAAGGTGCAGACATCGCCTGTGCTAATTAAAGAAACCCACGCTAGGGGCGGGCTAAGCGCTACAATCATCTGATAACTCCTTCCATTTCGCAAAATAATATTTATTCCTAATTGGCGTTGAAATTTATTAAATTTCGCTACTTGATATAATCTGAAAATTTAAGGCGGCTAATGGAGATGTACAGAACTTGATTTCGTTTAATACTTGGTTTGTTTACAACAGGAAGATGAAAATTATTGCCTGGTTTGTGGGTCAACCCCGCTCAGTTTGTCAGTGTATGGCAGCTTACAAATTTTCCTCTTGAAACAATGTTAAATTGTACAAAACAAAGCAAAAACTTTCTCAAGTTAATTTGTTTTCTCAAACAATCCGGTTAGAAAGCTACAACAAATTGGAAATTGTCTTGTAATGATTATTGACACTAAATATTTTAAATTAGATTTTATTTGTTCATTATAAAAATATAGAAAACTATTACTGATTTCATAATAATTAGGCGTACGATTTTGACAAATCTATCCGTTTTTGGGTTATCCGCTTCTAAAAAAGTTTTCAATTTGAGAATTATTTGACTGATTTTAGAAAAAAATTGATATGTAGGTTCAGTTTCGTCTTAGAAATATTTTTAAAATATTCCAAAGGAATGTTTTGTAGCTCCGTTTGGATTAAAAGTGTCCATTTTTTTATTCGACTCGAACGATTTTGAACAATTTTTTTATATCGTAGTCAATATATATCTGAACGAAACGGGAAATGGTAAGAAAATCGACCTTAAAATACGTTTGTAAAATTTTGCTTACATTATGGTCGTAAAGAAGCTTCGCAGCTCAAACCACTGTAGCTTGTTTAATACAAAAATATTTACGGTTCTGGTAAATCGAAAAAACAAAACCTTGACCGCTATCAGGTTTTACAGTTGACTGATTTTAATGAAATTTGACATTTAGGACAAGAAAAAATATCATGACTTTTTACTTACTTTCAAACTGTAATTTTCTTTGAAATTCACAGTTTTTCACTGAATTTGATTTATATTTTCATTTGTTCAAAATCAGATTAACAGATTTTTAAATAATTAAGCTATTTTTAGTTTTACTTTAACTTTTAACTTTTGAAGCAACATTTGTGTTTACATTTAATATAAGAAAAATGTTCTAATCATTTAGCAACTTTTATTTTAATTACCATTTATTCATTTAAAATTATTTATTTAGTTTTTGAACTTCAACATGGACATTCGTAAAATTATGCATACATGAGATATTTAGAAAGGTTACTTGTCATTTCGATTGACAAATATAAATAACTAGCATTACCCGTCGAGGTTCCGCCCACGAAACTTAAACTATTTCAGTAATGATTACATTTAGAAACTAAAAAAATATATTAATAAAAGCATGATCACCTAAGCTCGTGATTATTTTACAGTGAATTAAAAAAATATTATAAGATGAATATGTTGTTTTATTCAAACTTGTTCCATTCGAATTTAAGAAAATCTGATAAAAAAATATTTTTCTCCAATACAAATATTTATACCTCTTTAATATTTTTGTCCTTTTAGGGGATGAATTCGGGGGATGGGATGCTGAATTACGTGTATCGTAATTTGTGTTTTAGACTATTTTGTTTACTTTTAAGAAAAGTCGATAAAATATTTTTCTCCAATGAAAACACTATTTTTTTTTATTATACCTCTTTTTTTATATTTTTAAACTTTTAGGAAATGAATTCGGAAAAATGTTGAAATATGTGTTCCATTATTTGTGTTTCATAGCATATTTCTAGAATATACAATCCAAAACAAATATTTTTTCAAAGCAAAATTATATACCCCTTTTTACATTTTGTACTCCCTAAAAATATCTTTAGAAGATTGAGTTTAGGGGATGAGTTTTCAGAAATGATGAAAAATATATTTCATTACTTATATCTAAAAGTGGCTGTTACGTTTTAAGAAGGTCAGACGAAAAACATATTTTTCCAGTATAAATTGTTGTACCTCATTTTTACCTCTAAAGGGGTTGAATATTGGAAAATCGTTTTTCAGTTCATCCCTATATGTGGTGGTAACCTTGAAAATTTCAAATCTTTAACTATTATAGTCTCGAATATATGTTGATTAATAAAGTTTGACTGGGTAAATATTTTAATGGCTTTAAAATCAATTTTTTCAAAATCCTTTCTACGTGCACCTTGACATTGTTGTAAGAAGGTACCTTGAAAATTTCAAGTCTCTAGCTATAATAGTATTGGCTATACGTCGATTATAAAATTTGGATTGGGAAAGTAGTTTAATGGCATTAAAATCATTTTTTTTTTTGCAAAATTCGTTCTTAGTGTACGTCTACATTGTAACATAAATGTACCCTGAAAATTTCTAGTCGCTAGCAAAAATATTTTTGGCTCTGCGTTGATTATGAATCAGTCAGTCAGTCAGGACTTTTTCTTTTATATATTAAGATAATAATTTTCACCATGCAGCCAAACAAGGGCAGGTTAACACAAGCTACATAACACTTGCATTACTATACTATCGATAAATCTATTCGGTTTACAGATTCGATTACGTGTTATTGATTGTTCGATTTATCATAACCTCAAAAACTTTCATTTAAAGATAGATGATAAACGTGACTTATTAATTTTTTTTTTAGCGAAGCGCGGGTATTCAGCTAGTTAAAATAAACACCGTATTTAAGTCAAACTAGATCATAAGCTTACGTTTAGCCTGCAAGCATCGAACGAGACAGTCATTACGAAAAAACACTTTTATAACTTTAGGGCGCCTCAAAATTGATACGACCACTAAAACCTCAAGTTTTCTTTTGGCCCATTTCCAAAACTCACCCCACACTTGCCGTACCAAAGAGTAAAACCGCAATGAACTCGACGGGGCATAAAAAAACTAATTTCAAAACAATTTCTAACTCGCCAACAATTGCCTAATTTGTCTGAACAAGAAAAACCCCCGTTAAAATTAACAAAGCCACTGTTGCTTGTACAGCTCGCTAGGGTCGTTATTATAACGGGAAACCCTACGCTGAGATGCTCGCGACAATTACGCAATAAATTTTAAAAGAAATATTTTAATTACTAAACTTTAAACGTGGTTTAAATCTTTAATCGTGAATTAAAACAAGTGGGGCGGACACAAAGACGTTGGAGGGAATCTCGGACAAATTACAAAGTTGATTGTGCTGTTACAGTAGCAAATAGTTGTTCCGTGCGAATAAACTTGTGACTAGAACAGCGATACACTGTTTTAAAGAATATATAGGGGCCACTTTGACAATATCCATTTACCTAAAAACGTATTCAAAAATATTTTTGTTACAACAAACATTAGAAATATTTTTGATATTGGTAATATTTTTTTAAAAAATAATTATTTGTATTATAAATATACCGTGTGCGAAGTACTTTTTAAAAAAATAAGTTTGTTCTGTCTTGTTAAACCTAAAGTGTTATACAAGTGTTGTATGTGTGTGTGTGTGTGTGTGTGTGTGTGTTTTTGTGTGTGTGTGTGTGTGTGTGTGTGTGTGTGTGTGTGTGTGTGTGTGTGTGTGTGTGTGTGTGTGTGTGTGTGTGTGTGTGTGTGTGTGTGTGTGTCTGTGTGTGTGTGTGTGTGTGTGTGTGTGTGTGTGTGTGTGTGTGTGTGTGTGTGTGTGTGTGTGTGTGTGTGTGTGTGTGTGTGTGTGTGTGTGTGTGTGTGTGTGTGTGTGTGTGTGTGTGTGTGTGTGTGTGTGTGTGTGTGTGTGTGTGTGTGTGTGTGTGTGTGTGTGTGTGTGTGTGTGTGTGTGTCTGTGTGTGTGTCTGTGTGTGTCTGTGTGTGTGTGTGTGTGTGTGTGTGTGTGTGTGTGTGTGTGTGTGTGTGTGTGTGTGTGTGTGTGTGTGTGAGAGAGAGTATACCTAATATAAAATTTGTGTGTTGATTGTGTATAAAAAAATATATAAATTATTTTTATTTTCTCAAAATAACTTGCCTACCAACCAAACTTTTCGATATGTTTCTGTTATTGTCAAGGTACTTTTATCTTGGACGTAGAATTTGTTTGTAGCACTTATATGGACAGTGTAAATTTGGCGTATTCCCATAAGATAATTTGCATCACTTCTAGTTAAGAAAGTTAGTTGAAGCACTTCCGCTCACATTGCAGGTTTGAAATACTTCCTGGTACAGGGTACGGATCATAGAAACTTCAGTCACAAAGTTAGTTGCATATATCTGGTCAAGAAGTAGGTTTGCAACACCTCCTGTTATATGGTACGAATGTAGTACTTCGAGTCACACAGTTAGTTGCAGAACTTCCGGTTACATAGTAGGTTTGCCTCCGGTTACAGAGCATGATCTCCGCAGGGGGTGCAGCCTAGCTGCATCCATTGAGAGGATTTAGACGTCCCTCGCGGTACCCGAGTCTAACACAAATTTACAATACTACAATTACGACTTTAACACTTTACACTCACACTTTTACATTTAGGGAGGAGATAATAGTCTCAATGTGCTACTCGCCTTTAATACCAAAAAAAAAAAAAAAAAACGCAGCACGAATCATAAAATTTTCAGTCAAAAAGTTAGTTGCCAAATTTCCGGTCACAAAGTAGATTTGCAATAAATCCTGTTACAGGGTACGGGTCATAGAAACTTCAGTCACTAGGTTAGTTGCCGAATTTCCGGTCACAAAGTAGGTTTGCAATAAATCCTGTTACAGGGTACGGGTCATAGAAACTTCAGTCACTAGGTTAGTTGCCGAATTTCCGGTCACAAAGTAGGTTTGCAATAAATCCTGTTACAGGGTACGGGTCATAGAAACTTCAGTCACAGGGTTAGTTGCCGAATTTCCGGTCACAAAGTAGATTTGCAATAAATCCTGTTACAGGGTACGGGTCATAGAAACTTCAGTCACTAGGTTAGTTGCCGAATTTCCGGTCACAAAGTAGATTTGCAATACCTCAAGTTACAGGGTACGAACATAGTACTTTGAGTAACACAGTTAGTTGCAGCCCTTCCGGTCACAAAGTATTACCGTAGAACTTTCAATCACAAAGTAGATTGCAACCTCTCCGCGGTCATATTGTAGGTTCCTGTCACTTCCTGTCACAGAGTATGTTTGAAGCATTTCCAGTAACAAAGCATATGGTCAGAACTTCCAATTACAGAGTAAATTTACTTCCAATTAAATAGTTGATTCCTATATCGTCCGTTCACAAAAGGGTAAGTTACATTTGGAAAAAGTCATGTACTTGTAAAAGTGAAATTACCGAACAATTAAGAGCGGAATTAGAAAAACTCTGAACTAGGCAAGTTGATACACGATTCTAAAGTGCTTTCTGATATTTCTTCATAAGATAATGGTTCTTTTCGCCGCTGTTAAACACCACCTTTTATCGCTGTGTCGGAATTAAATTTCACTTTATTCCGGCTACCGTCATTCGCTTTCTTCTACACAATTATTCCTCTCAGTTATCACCTGTTTTATTATTTCAACGCGTAAATTTTATAATTCAGCGCAGTAAATACTCTCACTTCAACATGCAACGTTTTGTGACGTAATAAATAAAAGCATTTAATTAGCATAACCTGAGCGTGTCTCAAGACATTTAAAAAAAGAAAAACTTAAACACTATATTTTATGTAACTGCATAGGTTTTTACAGTCAGTAATCGTTACAAGACTATATAAGATCATTGCAGATGTGAGATCGTTGTTAATGATAGTCAACTAGAGATGTACTAAATAGATAGACAATAAACAAAATGTAGGCAAAAAACAACAAACTGTAGAAGGCAAACTGTAACAGCTCCACAAGCCTGCGACGAGGGTGTTGGTCTTGTAACAAAGAACAAGCAGTAACAAAGCTCCAATTCTGAAAATAATTCCAACGTTATAAATCATAAGGTTTGGTTCTACTTTGGCGGCGAACATCGTTCATATCGCTGTCGGTCATTATCTTCATGGTTTTATTAACATGAACTTGGAGACGTTGGTTACGCTTCAAAACTACCTTCTTTATTTCCTCTCTCACCATATTCATGTTAATATCACGGTGTAAATACCTGTTACGGATGTACCACGGAACTTTAACTATCCCCCGAAGAATTTTATTTTGAAATTTTTGAATAATCTTCCTATTTATTGCTTTTGTACCGCCCCAAATTTGAATTCCATATGCCCATACAGACTTAAGTACTTGCTTATACATTAACAGCTTGTTACGGACAGACAACTCCGAGTTCCTTCCAAACAACCAGTAGAGCTGCCGGTATTTTATATTCAGTTCTTCATTCTTTTTCTTCACGTGCTCGTTCCACTTTAGCTTAGTATCGTGGGTCGTCCCAAGATACTTCGCCGTATTGACATTAGACAATATTTTGTCGTTTATTATCAAAAGTATTGGTACTATTTTTTTAATTACTGAATGAAAAAATAATGAACTTACCAGTGTGAAGGGATCAATTTGTTAATGTTAACCCTACAATTGTGATTTATGATAGCTGAAAATCTTTAGTCAATCATTAAAATTTTTAGAGTATATTTAATGTTAAACATATTAAAAATTTAAAAAAATCTAACGTTCCATCTTGAAAAATCTTTACATCTACATAAATCGTTCCAATTCGTCCACTAACGTTCCAGCTGCAATTGTAACAAAATATTTACTTTGTCGATGCGTATCGATTGCGTCAATTTCTTACAACTGCAATATTTATAGTAGCAAAATTTATAGTAAACTATTTAAAAATCTGTTATGATTATAAGTATATTAAACAAAAAAAGAGTGTGTTTAAGATTCTATCTCACTCAATTCTGTTTTACGATGGCGGGCTCTGATCAAACGATGACGCAATTATAATTAAATTTATTAGTCCATTGTTTTAACATTTGATACGAAGGTACGTTTTATAAAACCCGAAAGACTTATTTATAAGATTTGTCCCCTTCACTTCCGTTTTAAGAGAAAAGGCTCTGATTCAACGTTGATAAGTTGTTTCATGTAATACTGTGAATTTGAAAACCTATTATAAGTTTGACCGCTTCATGGAGAAAGAGCATACAATTAACAATAAAGTTGTTCCTGTAACAGTTATCGTGAATATTACGGTCACCGGTTACATTGGTGGCAAAATTACGATCGCTGTCGCTTATCGCTCTGTATATTAATTAAGAATAGACCGCGAGGTCTACGCAATAGCGAAGAGAACTTACAAATTGTAACGTGAAATATATATTAAGAATTTTTAGCAAGGAAGCCTAAACTCGGAGCTGTTCTTTTGTAACCGTTTCATGACACAATTACAGCTGTCGAAGTTACACACCTGTCCCTATTAAATCCATCTCTATAGACAACGATAATCAAAAGACGAGTGAGTTTAAAAAGATAAAACAAGTTGTACAGCTCGAGAAGACAGTCATTAGAATGAACACACTCTACACTCCCTTTGTGTATTCAGATTGCCTATGCTGCGCCTTATTTCACTGGGCGACAACGCATGCTGTTAAAAGTTCTGTAAGTTATTAATTTTGCATTTGGTTTTCAACTCAAATTTTTAAATATATTTTTATATATGAATATATTTTAAAATATATTCAAAATGCGAATTTGAAATAACATTTTCGTCAATCGATATCTTAGCCTACGTTCTCATTTTCCGTCGTAATTGTAGAAAATGGATCACGGAATTTGTATAAAAATATCCTGCCATTTTCGGAAACAAAACTCCCTTAAAATTAGCAATAACTATTTAAAAACTTTGGCAAAATTTTTAGTACTAGAATCGATAATTTAACATGTATCATGTTTTAGAGTTGGTTGTTATGTTGGCACGCGTGATGCGAGGAAAGTGCGTAATTGATATAACAGTATATATTGCGCGTCGCAAGTCTCATATTAAATTAATTATAATTAAATATTACAGTTTCCGTCAGGGATCGAACCAGGGACTTTGCGCGCTTGATAACCACTACACTACGGAAACTTCGAAGAAATTGGACCGATTTAAATATATGAAATGAATCGTTAATTTAAGTTTGGTAGTTATATTAAAAGTTCAGTTGTTTTATAATAATTCGTAAAGATCAGCTGATTTCATAGAACAGCTGATAGGCTACAATAACTTATAGGTTATGTTGTAAGCAGCTAGCTATGCCAATTTGTCGTGTTTTCGAATAAGTTAACGTAATTAAAGTAAAAAAGCAAGAGAAAACATAATAAATGATTTTTATTTTTGGCTCAATAACAGCAACGTTTTATTTTAGGTTGTAATGAATA
This sequence comes from Callitettix versicolor, assembly GCA_022606455.1. Classification (NCBI taxonomy): domain Eukaryota; kingdom Metazoa; phylum Arthropoda; class Insecta; order Hemiptera; family Cercopidae; genus Callitettix; species Callitettix versicolor. Next base: position 20,747,949 of record CM040188.1, read on the forward strand.
ATTATAATAATTAAAGGATCGAAATTATACTGCTCAGAGTAGGTCTTGAAACAAGCACTTACATGATTTATAATTTACTTTGTGGGGGGTCGATAAAATTTTTAAAATAATGTATAACCACTATAGCGTTTGCGTTCAAATTATATTTTAATTGTATTCAAATTTGATGGAAAATTAATTTTAGTAACAGCTGGAATAAGCATTTGTTAACCAGCGAAAAAAGATCAACCGTTTCAAAATGGCAGCCGTTCTAAATTTTATAAAAAATAAACCTTTTTAAAAATGTGATTCCACCATTTTAAGTAGTGCACATTAGAAATTTATATTTTCTTTGTTTAAAACGAAAACAAAATTTTAAGAGATTAACAGCTATGCTTGAATGTTGAAGATGTGTTTAAACAGAAACACATCAATAACATTTAGAGAGGCCAATTAGAGCGTCAGATATGTACTTGGGCTGACGTCCAAACACCGACAAATGCTAATATCCGAATATCCCCAGTTCTGTTTAGATGTGGCGTAATTAATTATAACCGAACGAATATTTACACAAGACAAACAGAGTAGTGGCTGACCGCTGCCTAACGAAGCCCTTAAAGTAGGCGGAGCCATAGTGAGACACCATTAACTATTCATTGCTGCCTTTACTTGGCGAATCAATTCAAAGGCAGACTTTACAATCATAAGCCACGAACCGTTCATTATACAGAGTGTAATGAAACAACTGTACATTTTTGTTTGATTTTAAAAAGATCCAGTAATATTGTTTAAATAATTAGGACTATGATATATTTTTCTGTCTAGTGGTCTATTTACTTACCGCGGTTTCGAAAACTTACTGTTTCATTTTCAGGCCGTAATACAAAATGTCAGATCCCTCTGTCGAGGTCGTCACAAAGTTAAACGAAACATTGAAAACACTCGTCACAAACACTAAACACAATTACACGATTAAATACACACGATAAAATATGGTTTGGTCAAACGATACGTGAAACACATATGTCGTTACATTCCGGACTGCAGTGTTTGTGACGTGTGTTTTCAATGTTTTGTTTAACTTTGTGACGACCTTGACAGAGGGATCTGACATTTTGTATTACGGTCTAAAGAATGGTTTCAAAACCGCGGTAGCTTTTACGAGGTGATTAAATATATCATTAAATGGAAAAATAAACCTAATTATTTAAATATTTGGTCCGGTGGCTATGTTGTAACAATGAAATAATGTTTAATGACCTTAGGTTCAGAAAAGAATAATTTTTTTTAGATATCCACTATTTTTAGGTTTGCTGTCTCATTAACATGCCCCGGGTTTGACTCTAACCGCTACAATAACTAAATAACTATTGACAATTCGTTAAATTATAAAATAAATTAAAATAAAACGGTATAGATTTTAAAGTGGGTTTTAATTCGCGTTTATATAGCGCCGGACGGAATGTGTTTCAGATTTATTGCTTTAAGAAGCTATATTACTTTAAAGAGTCGCCAAGTTAATTAGAATTCTTAAAACGAAGATAAATTTAGTGATAACACATTGTGCCAACATTACGCAATTAAATATCCCTGAAGTCGTATTCAGCGTCACTGATTCGTTTATTGCATTCCTTGACTTGAACACCTGACACCTTATGAACAACTTGCGAGTATTTTACAACGTTAAATTGTAACTTCAAGAATGTTTTTTCTGTTTCCGTTTAGTCATTCTCTTGTTCTGAAGCCTTCTTCCTGTCCGAGATTGGCGAACCAGCTACAGCAGTGTTACACGGGATGCAGCAGTTACGAATATTTCGGTAAATGTTTGTCCAAGTCAGAGCATTAGATCTTTCATCCATGAGTTATGTCATCTTCTCGATGCTCTCTTTCATTAAGATTTTGCCTTCTATAATGTAACGAAAAATGTTGTAACGCTCACTTCTCATGGTCTGATCGATTTATTGGAGCTACCTTTTCTTCAATACTTTTAATAACACTTTGATTTTACTCAGGATATTCGCGAGCACATCCTTTACCGAGCTAAGCGAGGTCTCTGTTTTAACTCGATTGCTTGGCTCGTGAGTTTGTTTGTTACGCAGTTTTGGCCAAACGCACTGATCGATTTTTTTAAAATTTGCCAAAGAGGCACTTTTTATAAAACCTGAATGATGTATTTGTAAAATTTGTCCCCATTTAATTATTTTTAACATGACGGCTTCTACTTTAATGAAGGAGTGTATTCAATTTTAATCAAACGAATTAGTCGATTGTTTTGAAATGCGGTACGACGTTACCTTGCATTAAGTCTGAAATAAGTATGTGTAAGACTTTTTCCATTCACATCAGTTTCAAAATGGCAGCCTCTGATTTACAATAATTAGTATACGCAGTTTTAGCCAAACGCGTTAAACAATTGTTTTGAAATTTACTACAAAGACGTCTTGTACAAAGCCCAAACGAAGTATTTGATCCTATATACTTTTGTGTAAACGTTTACTTCTTCTTCTTCTTTTCGGCTCAAAATGTTTCCCGACGTTTTCCGTTCCCTAGTTTGAATTTTTGCCTGTCATTACACAGATCCTGATCCAGTGACGTATCAGTATATTGATAAATAGTGTCGAATAGTGTGTAGAATTGAGGGAAATGTAGAAATAGAATAAGAAGAAATTAAATAGAGAAAAAGTGTAGAAATAAAGAAGTGTGAACGTTTTTGCGGCTATAGAGAGATTCCTGGTATTTTTTTTATTTCAATAGCGAAAGTTACAGTACATGCATTTACTATAGGACTGGAATAGGACCAACACATTTTGTCGTTATAGAAAAATTTTCGTTATAAAGAGATACGTAATAGTTTGTGTAATACTTAATCAAGATTGTCAAGATAGTGGTGGGTGTCACGTGACATTTGATGGTGTTTGGTGTTTGGGTGGTGGTCCAAAAATGAAGACGAAACATTTAGGCTTATTTTGCTTATCTGTACCGGATCCCACGACCTTTGTGACCGCCCCCAATTGATGTGCATGTTTTTCCATTTAGACAACATTTAGACCTAATTCCGCAACCTAATTGTGTCTCATTAACCTGGCGTTCTCATTTGGCTTGTGCACGTTGTAACGGTAATAAATAAGAACACTTTCAATACGTGAGACATTAAGCTGATCATAGGGTAGTTTTTTGAGGAGGGGTTAAACAGCTGTTCAGTTTTTTTTATTCGATTTACTTTTGATGCGTAAAGTATTTTTCATTCAAATTTAGTACATTTAATTCAACTATAATTACTCATATTATAAAACATTTACCGTAATTTTATTAAGTGATTGATAAATCGATTTTTTTGGAAATACTTGAAGTAAGATAACTTTCTTACTATTGTTTTTAATTCATAGTCCAGTCATAGACGGTTTCTACGTATAATTGTCTCTATAAACTCGGATTTTCATGAAAATTTGGATTTAAGCTCTATTTACCATCTACTTAAAAACGTACCCTGTACATGGTTTTTTTTATCCTGGTGGTGGAAACTACCCCTTTTCAGGGGTGAAAAATAAAATTATCAAGAGATCTTCAATTAACTCATTTAAATATCATTTCAATCAATTAGAAGCTAAAAATCTACAGTTTTATAATGTTTTGCAATAAAGGGTAGTTTTTACCCTTTAGAAATAAAATGCAATCTCCGGCACAGAATCAGTTTTGAAGTAGATTGTATTGATTGAAAAAAAATTATGCGGCAATACCGTGTTTTACCGTTCATGACTTGACTATTAACAATAACAAATATGATCTATATTAAAATGAATACCATAACAAACATACGTAAGTAATATTTTTATTAAAAGTACGTTTCTAGATAAATAAGGAAACAAATATTCTGACGTGCGTGAGATAGTTTTTTTCATTCGTGCGCTGACGTGTTTAAAGTCTGTGGGTTCTGTCGGTCTTATTGAATCTTTTTCTATATATATATATATATATATATATATATATATATATATATATATTAACTGCAGTTAATTAAAGACATCAATCACGCTGGTATTGCTTTTAGTAAATTTTTTAGCTATTGTTTGTAGAATGTGGTAAACCTGTTACATTGTTTTAATATTCCCACTAACAAGATCTTTAAATTGATATCAAATAATTTTATCTCCACAAGTTATGGAGTAATCCGTATCGATAATTAACAATAAACAGGGAATGGATTCAACATGGCCGAAAAGATCCACCGCATAAATATGTTAATCTACTACACCTATAAACCCTAATTAAATAATTTTAAAGTATCCTTAATCTCTTATTTTTTCCAAAATTATAACCATTAGCATTGCACACTATTGTTATAAGTACCAACTTTAACAAGATGTTTTAAGTACCAACTTTAACAAGATGTTATAAGTACCAACTTTAACAAGATGTTTTCGATACGGGTTAATAAAAGGATTTTCGAGTTTGACAGCGTGGAATGGTCACGTGGTGTGTGATAAGGAGCTCCTGATGCCTTATCACCGTCACACTGTGACAAATCGTCTTCCAATGTCTTTTCATTAACAACGGCCACGGTATCTGCTGCGAACGTCGACAGCTGACCGAGTTGATTTATGACGTCACCAAGGCGAACCTGTGCAATAATATAAAACAAAGAGCTATTTACAAATTTTTATAAGTATAAGTTGTATATGTTAAATACCATTGGGTTATACTTATTTCAGGTTATATTTGTGTAGTGTGTAATGTATTTTTGTATTAGTGAGATTTCTGTAAAATATTTATTTAACGATTTGTGAATTTTAATAGAACCATAAATGTCTGGTAAATTGCTAAACACTTTCACGTAACTATAATTAAAAAATGTCTGTTATTGAATCAAAAATAAAAAACATGTATTCTATTTTCTTTTAATTTTTTTAATTAAGAAAATTTGTTTGAAAATTAATATATAACTATTTTTTAACAACGTATCCTTAAACGTCTTATAGCCTATAAGCTGTTCAATGAAATCAGCTGATCTTTCGAATTAATACAAAATAACTGATATGTTAATATAAATATCAAAATTAAATTAACAATTCATTTCGTATATTTAATTTCGGCAAACGTCTTCGCAGTTTACTTAGTGTAGTGGTTATCACGTCCGCATTATGATCTCCGGTTCAATACCGGGCGAAACCTGCGTAATTTTCAATTATAATTGATTTAATATGAGACCTGCTACGTGCAAAATATAGGCCTACTATTATATATAAGTATAAACATTTATAAAACATGATACATGTTAAAATATTCTTATTTTAATTTTATTTGTTTGTATGCGATCAAAGCTAAATCAGCTGTTCTGATATTCGTATTAGTCAGTGTATCGATTAACGCATAACGAATTGATCAGTCAGATATAAATCGAATGCAATCACTGATATAATTAACATGTTAACTAACTCATGTATTACGTTTTAACTGTTATAATAAAAGTAGATATTGAAAGATTATAAGAATAATTATTATTAAAAGTAAGGCACATAACTTGGTATTGTTACCAAAATAGATCGAATAATGGTGAGTCATAAAAAAAGTCTTAAACTAAAAAAAATACTTTTTTTCATACAAATTTTTTTTAAAACCATATTTTCCAGTGTAATCAGTGTCAAATTGAGCACGAATTAGCAGGTTAGGGTTCATTTTTGTATATTTGATTCGACTTTAAATATTTTTTTTAAATTGAGTTAGCATTTTTAAAAAATGCAATCCTAATTTATGCAGAGTTAAATGATGATTACATTTGTAAAAATATGATTCTCCAAAAAGCCTAGACAAAATTTATTATTTAGAATCGGAGTAATTTTGAAACGGTTTTTGTTGAGTAACAAACATTTTTAATTCCAAAATAGACTTTTGAACACAGTTTGAAACGCTATTAATTAGCATGTTACTGAGTTTTAAAATACAATTGAAAATACAAAAATGGACACTTAACATTGATAGATTCATTTTGGTATTTTGTATGACTGTTGAAAAGTAAAATTCTTATTTATACAGGTTACAATGTCAGGAGGGTGAATTTTTTAGGTAAAAAATCAATTTTTGCACCAAAATTGTGAATGTGAAATACACACAAACACTCCCCCAAAATTTGATCCAGAGGTTAAGATCAGTGGTACCGTGTCTGTGTTTTACCATGATGACTGCTCCAATAGCTTTTTAAAGAGAAAAAAATTATGGCTGAAAAACATTTACTTCACGCTTACCATAACGCATACTTTACTGCAAATTTAACTGTTCTTGTATATATATACACTTAAAGTGTCTACTTCTAAACAGCTGATTTCACACAACAGCTCAATTTCATTTCAATTGAGGTTATTTTTATTGTTCTTTTCAATATTTTAAAAAAATCTGTATTTTATAAATTTATGTAGTTAATTTTTTAATGAATATGATCTATACCAGTTCGTCTCAAGTGCCACGAATTTTTGAAGTGACTACTTTTTATCGTGGTGTATGGGTGTATGTTTTTCACGGGGAAAACATTCAGTTTCCCGTCACGGAACGCTCTAATTTTTGTTTAATGATTAATAAAGTGTATTTTTGAAGTGAAAACTTGTATTGTCGTTGTTGACAAAACATGAGTATAAACATTTGCTTTCGCGTCACGCTTGAATCCGTAATGCGTACTTCACAGCATATATTGTTCTTGTATATATCTAGACTGGAAGTGACTACTTCTAAACAGCTGATTTCGCACAATAGCTTCAATATCATTTCAATTGAGGTTATGTTTATTGTTCTTGTTAATTTTAAATTGTATATTTTCTAAATTTGTGCAGTTAAATTATTTAATGTATATGACCTATACTAATTTCTAAATGCCCTAATCACAAATTTTCTATTTATTATTATACTTAGACAATATAACTGTCAAAAGTAGGGTTATAAACTGATTAATTATTAAAGACCCTTATATAGCCTACGATACTCAAATCCATAGTCTGTGACAGTTTGAGTTAATTTTTGAGTTGGTGTACATACACACACGCGAAATGTTACACAAAAATATTTTTCAAAAGTTGCCCTTTCCTCTATGTATCTAAATGTTTATAAAAATTATTAAAACATAATAGTAAAAACGTGTACAGTCAGGGAATGCCAAAAGTAGCCTAAGTATTTTTTTTGCAACATAAAATCGCTAAAAACCGGCGGAACATTCCATCGCTGTGTCCTAGACACAAGTTTATTCGCACGGAACAACTATTTGCTACTGTTACAGCACAATCAACTTTGTAATTTGTCCGAGATTCCCTCCAACGTCTTTGTGTTCGCCCCACTTGTTTAAATTCTTGATTAAAGACTTAAACTACGTTTAAAGTTTAACAATTAAAATATTTCTTTTAAAATTTATTACGTAATTGTCGCGAGCATCTCAGCGGATGCTTTCCCGTTAAAATAACTACCCTTGCAAACTGCACAAGCAACAGTGGCTTTGTTAATTTTAACAGGGGTTGCTTGTTCGGACAAATTGGGCAATTGTTGGAAAGCTAGAAATTGTTTTGAAATTAGTTTTTCTTGTACTTCGTTGAGTTCATTGCGGTTTTACTCTTTATACAGCGAGTGTGAGGTTAGTTTTTTTTAGTTTAGCTTAAAAACTGTTTTTATAAATTATTCCTTGCTGACTAAAACGTAGTTCGCAAAAGTGTAAGCTTTTATAAAAAATAACAACTTTCAAATATCGTGAGTTAAATTAAGTCTTAATTGAAACAAATATAAGTGAAACAATACACATAGTATATTCGTTTTTCTTTAAGAAATCGTTCGAGTTGTTAACAGGCTAATCATAATAATAGGATAATTATGTTTTGTCCAAAGATAGACCATTTTTTCCGGCGAGAAACCGTTAAGGTTATCATCGCCGTAAACATAGACCAATATAATACACCAAATTTGAAATTAAAATATAAGTTCTGAATTTTAATATAATATAAAAACATTTTTCGTCACAATAACCATTTCAAATGCTACTAAAAGAACTGTAAAATATTAGTAATTTCACAAAATCTTTTAACTGATTTTGAGAAATTTAACTGCCTTTCCTGATGTTTTTCGATACACATTTTTCACAGAAGTATTGTGAAAACGTTTGCTGCAATCGTTCACGATTCATATCATATTAATTAACAATAAAAAGCAACTTTAAAATAAACAAAAACAAGATACAAATAGTAGATCAGTTGTTTTATATTAATTCGTAACGATCGGCTGATTTCCTTGAACAGCTGATAGGATAAAATAAGTTTTTAGTTATGTTGTTAAAAACTAACTATGTTAATTTATCGTGTTTTCGAAAAAATATCGTAATTAAAATAAATAAAAGAAGATAAAGCATGATACGTGATTTTTATTTTTGGTTCAAATGTTGAGAAGGCCATAACGTACTGCAGTACCAAATGTAAGACCTGGGCTTCGAAGCAAAGCAATAAAAAACCGTGCTGTCGCAGCGCCTCTGACGGATGAATACTGTACCACAGCTACTCCACTCCAGTTACTTATTATTTATTGGAACACCAGCTACTCGGGGCGGCTTGGGAAATTACTCCACCGCCAAAATATAACCGCCATTTTTTAATTCCAACCGTGTAAACAATACGTTATCTCAACGCGAATGCCCTCTGGGGCTCGGTTCTGATGCATTTTTCACTCGGGCTGTCGGCAACAACTCGTCTCGTACCGGAAGTTGGATCAGTCAAACTCTTTCGCCCCGCCCGGCGGAGCGTGTTCAGTGAATTTACGTTTTTAGCGAGTTATTGCTTTTTTAAACAAAACAACCTTTCAAAAGTTTTTCATTTAGTAGTCCATTATGAACACATTGATTGAAATCTTTATTACAATGCTTTGTGCTGTGTTATAAAACTATTTATAGGAAATCTTTCTGCTTACTTGTTGGTAGCGAACCACTGAAGTCAAATCAGTTTTTAATGGATTATTCTAACACATCAGTATCAACTAAAATCTTTTATTTTTGAAAAAGAACCACTTTAAAATAATACTAAATACCGTCTTATTTGTCGTAAACAATATATTTTAGTTAGTATTAACGTGTTTTGTATTTTCATAATAAAATTATATCTATCGGCAGGTGTACTTCTGAAGTTTTTTTGTCAATTTTCTTAGTTAGTTTCTCATTTAAAACGACTCTTACTATTTGTAAAAAAATATATAAAAACATTTCTGTAATTTTTTTAAAATGATGAAATTTTGCGCTATAAAGCAATAAAAGACGTGTTTTTAACCTTTTCAGACATGATCATAGTAAAGGGTCAGGAAAACTTACTTTTTTTTTAATTACGATAATTTGTTTCGAAAACACAACAAATTAACATAGCTAGTTTTGAACAATATAACCTAAAATTTATTATATCCTATCAGCTGTTCAATGAAATCAGCTGATCGTTACGAATTAACTTAAAGCAACTGATCGTTTACTATAGTAATGCTAGTCTTGAACAACATAACCTATCAGCTGTTCAATGAAATCAGCTGATCGTTACGAATTAACATAATACATCTTATCCTTTACTATAACTACCAATATAAATTTGTGCACTCGCAACACGCAACGCGAAAATCCAACATCAGAACCATACCTAACACGTGATACATGTTATATCGACGCCACAAACCGAAATAAAGCTAGAACGATCAGATTTTTTAAAGGATTTTTTATCAACATAATTATTTTGAAAATAGGTGTACATCTTTTGATTAAAACGTTGCTAAGGTCTCGTTGGTACTACGATACACTATTTAGACATATATTTTGTAACGGATGATAAATATTCTGTCAGTTACAGCTCGCTTCCTAATATATCAGATGGAGATATAAATCAGCTGTTTGCAACACTACAAATATATATATTGCATAGCTATGGCGATAGTTGCCTCCACTATGCGGTAATGTATTCCATTACGCCTAACCGCCACAAACTCACAACAATATTTACCGTTTACTTTGCAGACAGTGTTTTCATTAGTATAAGCAGTTACCGGGCAGTGTAAACACATGTATCACAACATCCAGTGTTGCCAACATAAATGCCTGAATCAATGCGGCAGTTTGTGTATTTTCAATTACAGTGTTTAATATTTTCATATAATTTCAGGTATTTATTGCTTAAACGAGTCGGCAGTTCATTTGCGAAATGACTAAAGGCGTTTGATAACAATAAACGTAATGAAAGCGTTGATTGGTTTTTGAGTTAGTTGATAATAGAGTTGAATAAATAGACTTTTTAATCTGGTAAGTAAAGAAAATAAATTCATACTTAAACAAACAAAATCTATATGTTGCTGCATCCCTTAAAATATGTTTTGGCAAATGTATGAAAACCTGTAAAATTGGCAGAAGTTCTTAAAATTGGTGTTTACGATTTGGGTTACGTATGAAGAATCATACTGTAGCGAAAAAGTTAAGAACCGATTTTGGGGAAAAATCATTTTTGATAATTTCAAATTGTTCTTCATGGAATATTTCTTCTTTCGTCCAGCTTATATACTTTTAAGTTAATTTCATTTTTTTATACAGAATTTATCATATCTTGAGTTAATAAAAAACTTCCCTTTTTTAGTAGTAGAATAAATCCTTTAAAATCTTTAAACTAATTTTGTTCACGCCACCGAAATTTAAATGTAATAAGACTGTAAAATCATTGATAACCTACGTAGATAATTTCTGGAATAATATTGCTATTAATTGGCAGTTTAAATATGCGAGTAATGTCTTTTACCCTGATTTTCGTACTGCATCTGGCGTCAGGTTACTTCTACAAAAAAATTTTGTTGTAACGCACTGATATTTTGAGCAAATGTTACTGCGTCAATAATTTAAAAAGAAAACCATCAACACCCTCCATACCCACTAAAATACGAAAATTCTGCCACCTACCCTCTTTTTCATTGAAGGACAAAGAGTTCAGTCGAAGAGAGCATTTTGTGTTGTTTGAACCCAGAAATAAACAATGGCGAGTAAGTAGTTCATAACGAGTTGAAGCTTGGATGGGGAGCTTTATTGTGCGGCAGGGGGAGTAAGGAAGGGGAAAGTTTGAACTGCTGATATTGTCCGCGAGAGATAAGCCCTGTGCCATGACCAATTTTACTACTCGAAGGCACTGCAATTGTCTTGTTACTGTTGGCCATTTTAAACTGAATGCTGTTAATAAATTATAAGTAATATAAATATGTTTGTTATTTCATTTTAATTAATACTTCACAATTTTACCCTCTCATTATCACTATCACTATCGATTAATATCATTATCATTATCATCATCACCATCATCATCATCATCGTCATCATTATTATTATCATCATCACCGTCATAGTCAATGTAATCGTCACCATCATTGTAATCGTCATCGTCATCGTTATCGTAATCGTCATCGTCATCGTCACAGTCAATGTTATAGTTATCGTTATCGTCATCGTTATCGTCATCTTCATCTTCATCGTTATCGTCATCGTCACCGTCTATGCTATCGTCATAATCACAATCTTTGTAATCGTTACCGTAATCTTCATTGTTATCGTATTCGTCATCGTCATCGTCACCGTCAATGTTATGGTTATCGTTATCGTCAATGTTATCGTCATCGTCATCGTCATCGTCACCATCATTGTAATTGTTATTGTCATCGTCATCGTCACCGTCAACGTTATAGTTATTGTTATCCTAATCGTCATCGTTATCGTCAATGTTATCGTCATCGCTATCGTCAATGTTATCGTCATCGTCAACGTTATCGTTATTGTCATCGTCACCGTCACCGTCAATGTTATCTTTTTAGTCATCGTCATTGTCATCGTTACCGTCACTGTTATCGTTATCGTCAGCGTTACCGTTATTATTATCACTATCATAATAATAATAATAATTATTATTATTATTATTAATTTTCCTATTATCTACCCATATAGGACTCAACTCGTGTTTGTAAGCTTGCACTCCATATAACTCCATTTATCACACTTTGGCAGCAAAATGAATAAGAAACAAAACAAATAATTACATGGATGTTTTATATTTACTTTTAAGAGAATTATTTATATTTGTTACACTTATGTTTGTTTACACTTTATATTTGTTACACAACTTATTTAGAATTTGTTACACTAAGTTAGATATAAATTTTTAAGTATAACTATCTTTGAGCGAAGTCTAACTAACTTATATTAAGAATTTTTTAATTTTTTTCTATTTTCCTGTCTCTGTCGTACCTACTTTCCTAAGGAAATAATTTATTAAAAGACGATTTTATGTAATGCTTTTACGCTTTTAAATTCCGAATGTTTTTGACATAAATAGTACAACTCAGTCATTAGCAGTGACACCAAGTCATTAATACCCTTTAAAAGGCTGTAACCTTTTTAATTTATTCATCTTTTGTTTCCCCCCTACTCCGCGGATTGTATAGGGCATTAGTTTTACAAGAATAAGGCAGCGTTGAAAAAAAAGAATAAAATGTTTTCGGCGGGGGTAGTCTTTAATAGCGCTTACATTACCAGGGTGTGGGGGTGAATTAGAGAAGTACAGGGTTCTAAGCGGCGATATCCCAAGACAATGTGTCGGACGATGGCGCGGGTTGCCGTTCATGCATCAGTGGCCGCCGTTACGTCTTATTTCATTCTTTCCTTTAGCGATTCAATTTGCTCTCTTTTGTAAAACGCACCAGTTGTTATTTTTCCATTTTGTTTAAAAGCCTAATTGCTTGTTTCGGGAAACGTATTCATGTGTTTGTTTTCCATTATAACTCAAACGGTACAATTTAAATTTACCCGCCGGCAGTGTCACGTGTTTTATTTGAACGGGGGAAATTTTAATTGCAGATTTTTGCAGCACTGGAAGTGTGGCGAGTTCAATCGAAGTATAAATTGTAACTTAAAGTGCTGTTAAATCATTTTACTTGCTTACTGTTGAAAATATGACGGAAGAGATGAAAATTATAATTTAAAATACTTTGAGTAAAAAAACAATAAAATACTTATTACATATAATTTTATAGACCGAACTAGCTGTTACCCGTGCCGGCTTCATCCGCCATTATAGGTAACAAAATTTTCAAAATCAGAATAATTTCCCGTCAAAATCAGAAAACTGACCGTGAAAAAAGCACGGAATTCACAAACTTGTTCCAGCTACTATGAATGTGTAACCCTGCGACTTATTGTCATTGTAAATGCCAACTTCAATAGAATGCAGTTTTTAAATTGAAAAGGCAGGTTGTTTGGAATTATTGTGATAAAATTATAGGGTTTTTTTGAAAAGTTTTCAGTGAAAGACATTGCAAATGTAAGCTTTTAAATAATAATTTTGTAATAAATAATAACAGGGATTAATCTCAGGTACCTAAAACATAATAATTCCAAATTTCATCAAAATCGGTCTAGTAGTTAATGCGTGATTGAATAACAAACAGACACACAGACAAACTTTCAGGTATAAAATATTATTAAATAAATTCAATACAATTTAGCATCTTGGTGTAGTTTAATAAATTAACATTATTTTCTTTTTAATTTTCTAAACATTTCGTTTTTAAAATATTTTTTTTAGTCAGAAAATTATTTAAACACGATTTTTTTAAAAATCGGTCATAACGATTTTGTTCAAACTTTCCCCCATAGTATTACACACCGAACTGAGTTAAAAATCGTCATACGTAACCGAAATTGAAGAACGTGACAACGGATGTTTTATAAACTAAACAGATTTTCGTAACACTCAAACATGATTTTTAAGAATATAACGACGCATTCGTTTATATTGTATGACAAAAAGTACAGCCAAAAAATATTTTCGATAGGTTAAAAATATGAATTCAAGACATAGGTAAACCAGTTCCATGTGTCACAATGCAGTAACATTGATCACACAGTTTATTTTCAAACGATATTCACAGACACACCATTCATGACGGTTTTGACTCAATAAAGTATATTTGAAGCTATCTCAGTTCAATTACCCTGATTTACATTTCGGTATGATAGCAATATTTTTCAAAGCTATCACTGAAAGAACAATTTTACCTTAATTTTAATTAATATAATATATTAATAAAATACATTTTAAATTGGATTGTAAGTGATGTCGATGTTGATTAATCGATTACTTGAGAATCGTTTAAAAATGGTCTAATCGTAAATTCTTTTACATCACGCCAAATATTAGATTATTTTTTAAATTATGTCTCTGACGTCACTGATCACGTAACTCAAGAAAGGCAAAAGCCTACAAAATTGAAACTTTCTTTAGTGGCTCCTCTTAATGAGCCATTTGAATAAAACGAAATACTTTGCAGTAAAAGATAAACATACAAGGTTTTCATGTGTAAAATGAAAAAGCAAAAGTATTTCTTTCATTCAATATGAATAATGATTACCTTTTGCTTACGAACAAATCATTCAGTCTCTAAGTAAAAGAATCAACAAAAGAAGGATTTGCTTTTACTCCAAAGTAAAAGGTTTTGAGTGATATTTTTTCATATGAATTGAAGGGTATGCTTCAGATTTTTTGAATTAAAGCTTTTGCTTCTTTTTATTCATATGGCCATTGTGTGCATACAATATATCCCTTATTGTCCAATATGGTTGTGGTTTAAATTTGCTTTTTTCTGGACTAGGAAAATCGCGGGTTTATGCATTGGTTTAACGGGTGTAGGTATAAACACATTTCAATTAATGTTTTTCTCATTGTTATATGGTTCTACGGCAAGTTTAAGGCGATCTCAATCTGCCATGAATCTATTTCAGACAATATGACGGGCAATAAAAAAGAATGATTATTTTTTTAAATTTGTTTACGTTAAAAGTAATGTTTTGTCCGCTTTCCATTGGGACGTCTTGACACGTTCACAAGAAACATTTCTTTTATTACGTATAGTTATGACAGAGGTTTTAAGCAATAAATGGCGTACGCAATATTTGAAACGAAATGGCAGCCACTCACAACGCCTGATTTTTTTCCGTTACGTTAAGTCTTTTTCCACTTTTCATTCTGGCACGTCTTAATATAATTCAAAATACACCTTTGTATTTAATAACCGTTCTTAATAGATTTTAGACCGCCTTTAACTACCGTATAAAGTACTTGTAAAAAAACAAGTATACTCAAAATGTGTATTTGAAAACGGAACTCTAGAAGATAAACACTTTTGAATTTTCTGTACATTTTTTTGGTGCCATTTATTGGAACAGTCAAATCTGAAGTTAAAAGGAATTTATATGTCTGATTCAATGTTAGTTTGTTGCGTTAAAATGTAAATTTTGCTCATTGTTCACTACAAAACTACTCAACAGGTGTCAATTGAAAAGATTATATTTGTTAATTGGAATGGTTAGTAGTTTTAGCTGCCTCAAAAATTAATTAGCCAGTTTGAAATTAAATTGCGTATTCAAAAACCTGATTTGCTTTAAAAAATGGGCATTTGCACAAGTTTTGGCAGCAAAAGAGTTAACCAAATAACAATGCTAATTTTTTTCGTGTAAATTTCTAGTTGTTAAAATGCCTTAATGTCAGGGTTTCCTGTGAGTGTTTTGGACTTTGACCCAACAATCTCAGTTATATTGTCGAACAAATAACTATATTCTATCAATAACATGATAGAAACAAGTTATATTAGAAAAGATTATATTAAAAAAATTAAAAGAGCTTCTCTCTCAAATATAAAAATGTACTCTTTATTGGAACAACATTTTTAATTTAACTTTCAAACTAATCAACTGTAATTTTTGTATTCTGAAAATTACCTTACCGAGGAAAACAATTACACAGCTAGAACGTTCACACAGTTAGCATTCAATAACCTTATCAGAGTTAATAAAAAAAATAAATGTTCGTATACTTTGTTCTGTTCCAATACAACATTGGCTTACAAAATAATCAACTCCAGCCTGTAGAGCTATCTGTGGGCCAATATTGCAACTTATTTAAATCCAGTTTCTGTTTTCAGGTTTTACACAGTGACTTTGTTAATCCGTAAATCTAAGTTATATTTATTTTTAAGCAATCAAAACGTTTTATTGTAAAAAAATGTATTTTTCTAAAAAACAATTATGCAAAACCATCTTTTTAACATTTTTGCATGTACATATTTTCATACAAAGAAATCCAGTTCTGGTTCAAACTAAAAAAAAATCAATCTAATTTATCAAAATCGGTTGGTAAAATTCTGAACAAATATCAAGATTTAAAATTTTAATCAGTTTCCTTCATTTAAAAAAAAAGGAAATTTACTGTTCCTGGGGTAAATAGAAAAATAATAAATTGAAACTGCGATACAAAGTTTATTTTCAACTTTTTCGAATAATTTCCAAATAATAAATAAGTTTTAATTAAAAACTTGCTTTGTACCCGTACTTCACTACAGTATTTTTCAGGGATTAAAAATTACAATGGATTAATTTGAAAGTTAACCAAAAATTTTTCATTTTAAAGTACACTACAGTAAGTTTGCATGTTTGCGAGAAAATCTTTTGTTATTGGTAGAATATAGTATTGTTCATCGGCAAAGTGTATCATATTGTTGGCCAAAATTATAAGTACCCACTACAACACATGGTATTGAGATATAACTAAAATTTTTCATGAAGAGATCATACGTTTAGCTACTAGAGCTTGTGGAAATACTTTTTAAAAAAATAGTACTCTCCACAATTCAGTTGCAAATAGACAGAAGGTAAATACTTACTAAACATTTTAATTTACAAATATTAACGTTTCTATTGAAATTTGTCTGTCGTTTCGACCTAAAAGATTAAAATTTGGTAAAATTTGTTTACGTAACTGGTAGTGGGTACACAATTTTTTAAAAACCACGTATACGTTTTTTGGCAAATTTAGCCAGGTGTCCAGTTTCTTGTCGATATTCTGACAGTTACTACTAAATTAAGTGCAATAAATTGCTGGTGTCACTACCACGTTCACCATCCCCACTTAACAGAAGAAGATCAAAGAAGAAGACAGACATCTACTATCCAACACCACCACTACCCCCACGAATCCAACACCAATCTCCGTGCACCCAGGGTTGACCCTAGGGGTCCCCCGGGGGGCTTGAGCACGAACCCGTGGTACCAGTATGGCAAAATACCTTAAGGCCTGGTCACGATATTCTGACAGTGCATAACTCCTTAAAAGTTCAGCCGCCTCGGTGGCCTAGTTGATAGCGTACTCGGCTTTCACCCGAGGACCCGGGTTCGATTCCCGGCCAGGGTCCCCATTTTCATACGCTATAAATCATCCCATCGCCTGCATTAGCCCAAGTGTGCACAAAAACATCCTTACAAGTTCTGCATATTGACCAAGATTTTACAATACTCCTCTGTATTAGATTCTTAATGTGAATCGAACTACTACAGTAAATAAGTTACCTGCATCTTTTTTGTAACAGTATGCGTGTTATACAAGTATTCTTGCTGTTAAATAAATCCCTTTTCAAAAAAAAATTACCCCTCTTACGCTGTCCGTTAATTTTCCTTCTGGCAGTTTTTCCTTAGCGATTCATTATACTTTTTGGCTGGTTTACTTTAATTTATGACTGGAACAAAATTTACTACTTGATAAATAACGTATTTCGCAGTGTACTTACAGAACTCCGCTTTTTCTTCGACGAGGGACTCGGTGGTCGATGTATCTAAAGCACCGCCAGTCTGCTGCGTCTCTGAAGTGTGCACAGTTCGTAATTCTAGCCGCAGTTACTCCCGTTGTTTCCTCTTACCGTTAACGCTGTAAGGGATCAGGAGATAAGAAAAAATAATCTCCTTCGACTACACGTACCATTATCACATGGTAATCCCTGCAGAACACCTTGGCAGTCTGTGTTCTTCACTGAAATCTATCCAATAGATTTAATTGTTTTTAAGTTTCTGCAGGTTATTGCACTAATTTTGTTAAACTGTGTACTTAGTGTTTTATAGAGTTAAATCAATACTCTTCACAATTTGTGTATGCCTGTTTGTTGAGAACGTGTAACAATAATAACCGGAGAACACTTCTTTAACAGTGCCTGCTTGTTTCTTCCATTATTTGACATCCTCATAAAAGTTACGCCCGCTTGATACGTTAATTATACCTAAAGAAATAGATTTACACGTCCACCGTTACACCGCTTTTTCTGAAAACGATTCTTTCCAAAATGAAAAACACGTTTAAAACAGCGCGTAACTGTTTACAAAACGAAAACAAACAAAAAGTCGCGGGGAGTAAAAAACCAATATTTACTTTTGCTCCAGGAGTGCCTTAAGCAGGGACGTCGGCTAATCTAAAATTATTATAGAATTAGAGCGTGTGTGTCCAACAGCGTAGAAACGTTATTGTACAAAATGAAAGACAAACAGACTAGCGAGCGACTTGGGATCGGGCAGCTGCACCTTTAATTAATTACTCCTAATAACAACAGATGTCAGCGCGGAGATTTTCCCTGTAGACAATGGCGCCAATTAAATTCAACACAATTATCGACGGTTTATTAACTGGTATTTTTTTTTAGTAATTAATTAACTGTAATGAAACGAATAGGGGCGGGTTTGCGTAAGGGATGTGTTTTCAGCGTGATTGAAAAAAATGCGGGTTTCGTAATGATGGGTATTTAGCGGTTTAAAATTTGGGCGGTCTTGAGTGTTGGTTTAAACCTTGAGACTTACTGCATTTTTGTGTGTATATTTACTTATTATATGGGGTACAAAAACATCGAGTATACCCCATACGAATGGTTATACCGGGTATGTTTCAAAACTTCCCCTTTCAACCCCTGTTTAAACCTATGTTTAAATTTTGGACAGTTTTGAGTATCAGGTTAGACCTTGTTAGTTACTGCATTTTGTATGTCTATTTACTTATTATACTGGATACACAAACATCAATTTTATCCCATATGAAGTGGTTACATCAGTATGTTTCGAAACGTCCCCTCTCAACCCCTATTTAAACCACTATTTAAATTTTGGACAGTTTTGAGTATCGGTTTAGACCTTGAGACTTACTGCATTTTTGTTTTTCTATTTACTTACGACATGGGATACACAAACATCAATTTTATCTCATATGAAGTGGTTACATCAGTATGTTTCGAAACGTCCCCTCTCAACCCCTATTTAAACCACTATTTAAATTTTGGACAGTTTTGAGTATCGGTTTAGACCTTGAGACTTACTGCATTTTTGTTTTTCTATTTACTTACGACATGGGATACACAAACATCAAATTTATCCCATATGAAGTGGTTACATCAGTATGTTTCGAAACGTCCCCTCTCAACCTGGACAATTTTTAGTATCGGTTTAGAGCTTGAGACTTACTGCATATTTTTGTTTTTCTATTTGCATACTACATGGGATACACAAACATCGATTTTATCCCATATGAAGTGGTTATATCAGTATGTTTCGAAACTTCCCATCTCAACCCTTATTTAAACCACTATTTAAATTTTCGACAGTTTTGTGTATCAGTTTAGACCTTGAGACTTACTGCATTTTTATATGTATATTTACTTAGTATATGCGATACACAAACACCGATTTTATCCCATATAAAGTGGTTATGTAAGTGTTTCAAAACTACTCGATGCTACTTCTACATTTTCTATGTGTTCAGCCTTATATAGGGACGTTCGTATTATCCTCTTTCTCATTACACTAAGTGTAAAGGCACTAATATAGTACAGCCACTTAGTATAAGACTTGCGTGAGAATTTCTATGGCATGTAGGATTTCCCTCCAGCTCCCTCTAACAGCCCAGTGACATAGAGTCTGCCAATCTGAGTTTACAAACTTACTACTCAGTAGTGGTGGGGCAGAAAACACCAAACTGTTTAAAAAAACTGCTTTTTCAAACGGAAAGAAGCAGTTGGATTTGGACTGGTTTATGATTTGTTAAACAAGGAACGGTTTTTCCACCACTACCACACCTACGTTCTATTCCAACGTTGCTGCAAGCGCTAAAACTCTTTTTTGCTAACTGCTTTCCTGCTAACTGCTTTTCTTCTACCTGCTTTATGCTTTTTCCCTTTATTTCAAAGTTTCTTGTTGCTTGTTACTTGTATTGAAGTAAGAACGTTTGGTCAATGTCAACGTTTATCTCTATTCTCTTGCGAGTTGTAGTAACAACCTCTCACATTTTGTAGATACAGAGCCTAATTTTATTTAAACATATTTTTTATATTTTTTATCAATCATAAATATTTTTAATCAACTAAAAATAATCTAAATCGTTTGTATTTTGGTAAATATGCAAAGGACTATTTAATTTTTAAGTAAAAAAAAGAATGCTTCTATTCTATGCAATGAAATTCATTGCATTTTGTAAATATAAAATGACATACATAATTATTAAGTTTTAAGAAAGTAATTTAATTATTACTACACATATAAGGATTATTTTTATCCTTTCTAAATACTTTATACCCAAAAACAATTTAAGGACATGATGGTATTGGGAATGAAAAAGTAGTGTTAGAAAACTGAATGTTTGTGCTTTTTGTTTTAGCTGCTAATATAACTTTGAGTTTCAGTTTTCTAAACCTGTTCTTTCCAACTGTTTTAAAAAGTAGCTTTTTTCCTCAACAAACAGTTTGTTGAAGTTTTGTAAAAATAGCAGAAACGCCCACCCCTACTACTCAGTTACAGTGAATGAAGAAGAGGGAGCTGTGATGAGAGAGTGGGGACTTGCCCCCTCACTTGCAAATGTCTCCTCTCTGTCTTACTTGAGCTCTTAGTAGGCCGTTTTCTAAGCAGCTGACCTATACTAGTAGTACCTATAGGGCAGAGCACAACTCAGGAAAATCATGGGGCTTATCACAGGGTTCTGTAGTCTAAGGTTGCACATGAACAGGCTAGGTATATACCACGAAGAAATCGTGTGCACATTATGCAGAAAAAAAGGAGGAAACTGCTTGGCACGTAATCCTTGATTGTGAAGCTCTTGGTGGTAGGAGGCTAGGGGTTTTTGGTTTCCATGACCACAGGGATCGTCTGCCGAATGAGCTAGTCAGGAGATTGTTGGAACTTACTAAGGGCATCAATCTGCTAAACTAGTACTCAAAAACAGGTCTGTTGATCGCAGTGCCTGTAGTTGTATTATCCCTTTCTCTAGTTTCAATCTAATGTAATACCAGTAGTCCGAAGAAGAATAGACCTCCAGTATATTCACAAAGCCTGCCACCGCTCACAACAGCGCCCTGATGAGCTTTTGACCTGTCCTGTCAATTTAACGGGTAACTTTAATATTTAGGAAAAATCTTATTGGACAAACTTGATTTGAAATTTTATACTCCTTCTCTATGAATCGGTCAAAATAATTACGGTAGGTCTTGCCGTTCATCCAGTATTACAGGAAATAGCCATCAGCTTAAGTCGTCATCAGAGGCCGACACTTGAAACGGAAGTGAATGGGAATATATGTTACGTCGTTCGGAGTTTATACAAGATATTTTTGTACCATATTTTAAGACAATTTGTCATTACCTTGAGCCAAAACTGCGTACAATCTATAGTTAAATTAGAAGCAGCAATCTTTAAACTGAGGTGAATGTGTAAGTATCTTACACATACTTACGTTATACAAGGTACTTTTGTACCAAATTTCAAAACAATAAGTCAGTGGTTTTGGCGAAAATTGCTTACAGTTGCTACCGTTGAATAAGAAGCCGCCATCTTTAAGCTGAATTGAACGGGGGTAGCTTTATACAAGTTATTTTCGTACCAAATTTCAAAACAGTCAATCAGTGCTTTTGGCCAAAGCAGCGTAACGAATACAGTAAATGCCGAAAGTCAAGTTGAAACAGAGACTTCGCTTTGGTTGGACAGTTAAAAAAAATATTTTTATATGAATTTTCTTGCCTTCTGAGACAAGAATTTTAGCTTTGGAATGTCTGTCGATAAATGTCTGCATTGAATTGAGTCTGATAAAATCTGGTTGGTCAGGTTCAACATATTTTATGACATTTTTTAATTAACACAAATTACTTACTGTGATATTAAAAAAACATATAGAACCTGTTTTAACGATTTTTACTAAATTTGATTCAGGTTAAAAGTGTGAATCGACCGAATTTTTCAAAGTCAGTTCATGAAATTTCGTTTAAATTTTAGTCACAAAATATGAGTATTGTCTTAACTCAGTAGAAAATTATTTTACGTTCTGTTTTAATTTTAGTTAGGCTTTAATATAAAAAACTACTAAGCTGGCGGGGTTTTCCTCCGAAGCAGGCATGGTACTTCAGACAGTAGGTCATACTGGAACTCTGTCTTTTTGAGCTAGCACCAATCACTTTACAAACCTGATCCCATTGAGTATACGTTTTCGCCGCGTGGGCGTTATTTTTTATTTATGTTTTTATTTACGGCCGCCCCAAATATTTGGGCGCAGTCCAGGTTTTACGGTTTCGACCCTCCTGAGGCCATCATTGGAATCTCATCAGTTCCACTTCATATTCTCCATTGACGTATAGCTTTCTGACCATTGTTGCCCGAACTGCGGCCATTGTTCGGAATATTTATGGCCGCCATATTGGATTCGGTTTCCGTTTTATGTTCTCATTATTGATCCCTTTCGGAGCGACGTCGCTTTCACGGGTCGCGAAAATTCTTGGGAAACTTTTGGAAATATCTTTATTACTTAAGTACGGAGGTTTGCATAGAACGTATTTTGTTCCGGGCATACTGTCGAAAATATACTCGGAAATCGAGAATTAACAATTTTGCGCGAGAGTTTCGCTGTTTTTTCAATGCACCTAAAGCGTCTAAACAGTAAGCCGATCGCCCATAAAGCATAAAAGCGTTAACAATTTAGACGTATTATTTGGTTGAGAACAACAGATACATTTAAAAACTGCGTTCAATTTATTCAGCTAAATATAAATTTGTATTCATCTAAAAATTTATTATAAATTATTTAATATAAAATAGTACGTAATATTAACAATAAATGGTACTAAAAGAATATACAAAATTTATTACAATCAACTATTTACTGAAAACTGCGGAAAATAGTTTTATTTCAAAAAAACGTTTCATTAGATTTGACTTAAAATTTTGTCTAGTATAAACATTCATAATTCAAACCAATGTGTTTCATTCAAAATATAATAAATTTAAAATTTAAGAATAAATTGGGTAAAACAAATCCATTACGGCAAGTTGAATACACGTATGCAATATGTTGACTTCCTTTTGGAACATCATGCATTTAAATATTCGTCTGTTGATACAACCTTCAGTAGACCATAATATATATTTCATTTCCTTAAAAATATATTTCAAATAAGCACATACGTGGATTAAGGAGCAGAAGAAGGCAAAAGTGGAATTCTAGTAAGGACTAAGAGAAGAACTAAATTTTAAAACGCTAGAATTGCTACATTTTCAGTAGGCTTAGTATCACTGGCGTATCCAGGGGTTGGAGGGGTTGCAGTTCCTTTTAAATTAGAATCAGTTTGAAAAATATAAACTTATTAGTTACCTAATTAAGTAAAATAAACATACAAAATATTTGCATAATTTTACAACTTTTTTACTCTTTATACCAGAATAAGGCTTCTCCGAATCCTGCAAGCACAAGTAGAGCGGAACAGGTTAAAGTTTAACGTATCCTTGAAGAGAAATGGCTCCAAATATGTCCAGAATGTTAGTCAGAATGTAATGTGTGTACGAGTCGATGGACATAAATGCGAATTTCATGACGAATATTTTAAATGTGTAAATTGTTTATGTGTTTGTGACGTTGTTTTTAATATTTTGTTTGACTTTGTGACGACCTCGACAGAAGATTTAAAATTTTGTATGGCCTGATTATATTTTCTATACAGTTTTGAAACTTATATAGCCTTTATATTTCAGGTTACGATTCCATAGACCACTGACTCCAAGAATAGGTATATAATCCTAATCAAATAAATAATAATTATTTTGTTGTCTTATCTTAAAAATTTTTACCGTGGAGTAGATTAAGAATGTGCTTTGACCCATAAGGCGTTACTGCACATGTGATGAAACTATTGGAAATTATAAAATAATATTATATGAGTTAATGGTTTATCCTTGGATCACCCCACCCTCCCATTTTAAAGTTGCTGCATCCGTCCATGAATAATATGCAGACATATTTTTGTTAGGTAAAACAAACACATTTTTTTAATTTATTATATTATTATAAAAATGTAGGCATAAATGGAAAATAATAATTTTTTTGTAAGAAGTAGTTTTTGTTAGGTATAAATTTATCAAACTTTTCCCCAAAAAATAGAAATATAAAAGGTCAGCACTTAATCTAAAATTTATTACCAAAATCGGTGACAAACAACCAGTACGGTTCGCTATTAAATCGTTTAAAACAAGACCAAAACATGACCGACTTCAACAATTTTCGATACGGTAAAACTGAGCCGTGAGCACGCTCTAGCGAGTATTTTCATAAACTTGCTTCTCTCCCGCCTGTACAAAGAATAAAAGCAAACATGCACACATCAAATACAGAGATGGAAAAACTGTTTGTATGTTATCTTTAATTAAGTTTAATTAAAAACTGGGGAACTTAAACACGAAAAGGAATTAATGATAATTTTGCACAGCGAAGACTTACCGAGTTACATTTTGGGCTGCCTAGGACACGTAATTACAAAACAATGACAAACAGGCGCTCCGC
Source organism: Callitettix versicolor (assembly GCA_022606455.1). Lineage (NCBI taxonomy): Eukaryota > Metazoa > Arthropoda > Insecta > Hemiptera > Cercopidae > Callitettix > Callitettix versicolor. The sequence continues at coordinate 20,772,605 of CM040188.1, forward strand.
AACCCTGCTAAGTGTTTTTTTTAAATACGGCTAATCTGAAGCCCTTACCCGAGAGACGCGGTGTCTTATTAGGGGGAGGTATTTCTTCCCCCCACGCCCGAAAATTAACACAACTCATTTGGCGCTTTTAGAGCGGCTGCTAATGTAAAAAAATGTTTACCATTACCAAAAACGAAAGTCAAGATGTGATGAAACCTAAGATAAAGTGTCTATTTACATATTTATACGTGCTATACTGATGACTTATTTTGTTTTAAGTTTTGTTGTATTTTTTATTGGCTGGAAAGATTACTTGCAACACTTTGTATTTAAAATGTTACAAGTTGGTATTTTTAAATGTGTTTAAACATCAGATATTTACATTTGAAAGTATCAAAACAAAATAACTAAGCTTTTTACCTTTATGTGTGCGTATTATGTATAAGTCAGACAAATTTACTGGCAGATGTAAACATAACTTAAAATTGCTTTTCCAAAAAAAATGTTTAATTAATCGTATTTAAATGTTAGGATTTTTCAGTATCGATTTTCGTAGCACTTATTAATCGAACAATTGGATCAAATGTATTAAGAAAGGCTTCGGTAAAAACGTTCTCGTTATCAGAAAAACTGGAATTTTTATCATTAAATTCTGCTGGATTTCAGTCATGAAGGAATATTAAGTTTGAAGTATAATATGTCTACATTTCGGGAATAAACAGACAAAATTGTAACGTATCGTTTTGTTCTAATTCGTCCGAAAAATTCTGTAAAAACTGCAAAATTATATTTTTAAATTATAAAGTTTTGATTGTTTATGTTAAATTAATAGGCTATCAAAGCATACTTATGTCACTATGTTCAGTATAATGATTTGCCTTCCCTAGCTTCGTCAATTCTACTTTCGTTGACGCGTTTTGGAGAACCTCCGTCTTCAAAAACTATATATATTTTGGATATTCTCCAAAATAGATATATCCTTTTTTTTGAGGTTCTCCGAAACGCGTCAACGAAAGTAGAATTGACGAAACTGGAGAAGGCAGATCATTATACTGAACATAGTGACAATAATCTCAGCAGAAAAAAAGAATATAAACAGAATACTTGAGTAAGTATAATTTAAAACAATCATGTCCATTTCACAATTACTGGTTTTGTTGAAAAACAGCAGTCTTTCGTATGTTTCGTTCTCTTACTTGTGTTTTTGTGTCTAAACATAACTACCGATGTCAATGAAGTTTAACGTTAGTATAGTTTGTATCTCACGATCAATTTTTAATAAAACAAATTATAAATTGTATTAAAAATTTACAAAATTGGTCCTCAAAAAATTATAGTCTTTGGCTACCGAATCAAAACTTACGGATCTTCCCCCCAACAAATTTTTCGGTAACTCTCGACCAAACAAAGAGAATTCGAAATGACTTCTTTAAAAGAAACGTTCTGCAGAATTATTTCTAGTTACGTTTGTACAAGAGATTTTAAAATAAAAGATTTGTAGATTGGGAGTAAATGGTAAAAAATACTTTTTGCAGCTGAAGCCAAACAAAACTTTAATTGAAGGGGGTCAAAGTGGCTAAAAGTGGTGTGCTGCATCTCTAAAACGTACAAAATAATCGTAGGTTCGAGACTAGAGTTACAGCCGTTTCCTCGTCCTTGTTAGTATAACTGACGTAAAGTATGGTCATTTACCACAAGAAAAACCGTAATAATTCTTCATACACAGTGTTCAAAGCAATGTTGAAGAAAATGTTAAAACCCTTTTTATAAATAAACACAAATTATTTTTATGAAGGGGTGTGCAGACTAGTTGCACCTATTGAGAGGATTTAGACGTCCATCGCGGTACCCGAGTCGTAAGTAACACACACTTACGACTTTAACACTTTCCACTCACATTTACATTTAGGGAGGCGATAATAGCCTTAATGTGCATTTCACCTTAAAATAACAACAACAAAAATATAGTTTTATATAGTTTATATATATAATTTATATAGTTTTTGACACTATACAATAAACATATTTTTCTTTAAAATTTGTTAATTGTGTCTTTTAAATTTGTCCTAGAGCTAATTAAGCCTACATTACTATAAATAAACCTAACTGTACGATACGTGGATGGTTTACGAAATTTTATTGTTTATTTTAATGTATAATATTTAAAATGTCTGATTTATTGTTCAGTCTATATCTCGGCTAGCTTTCAATTTCATAAACACTTAACGTCACAATCAGACTTTTTAGGTAATGTTACAATGAAATTATAAAACTACATAGGCCCTACACTTCATTTTACTAAAGAACTAGATGGTTTATGTGTGGGTGAAAGATCTGCTGTGATTTACCAAAAATAAAATGATAATTTTAATTTAGCAGATTGTACTTTAGGCTGGTTTTAAAACAGTTACAAAAAAAATTATGTTTTCCAATTAAATATGTAATCCAGTCTGATTATTAAAGCCACTGATATAATGTTGAAATTAGTATTAAAAAATTACACTCACTAAGTCTTTGAAACTTACTGTTGATTTACCACATAATTTATTATTTTCTGTATACTGAATGTCGTTGAACATTGAAAAAAATGTACACTGTACACTGTAGTGTAGTTTCAAGTAGGTATCTCAATGTTTCTTACTGGTATTTAATTATTTATTTCTTTAAAATTTTAACTTCTCTATTCAAAATCTTGTACTAGACTAATTCATACTTTTTTTATCTTATTCCTCTGTACACTATTAGTTATTTATTTTTCTTGTACATTGATCATTCATTGAGTTAATATTTTTATTTACATTTTACGTAACAGTATTTTCAGTTTAAATGGTGGTTACATTGAGAATATACTAATGTTTAATATAGATTGGAAATCAAAGTGTGCTATGTGGTTTTCATTTTTTCAGGTGTGTTTAGGTTTCCATGATTTATGATAACGCTGAGATAATTGAATATATTTATAATTGAAATTTCTGTTCCGTTGCAGTACTTACACAAAGATCTAATATGTCTGTTTGTATGGAACGTGTATACGATACTGTAATAGTACGATGAAGGTATTTGGAGCATTGAACAAAGTGTGTCACACTTAAGTGTGTCTGAAACGGAACACCTTTGTCACTGAACTCGTGACATTCTGTAGATTTCAGACAAATATATTTGAACACGTACTGGTGGTCATGTAGAACATACAATGTTCTGGACAATTATTGATATTATTTTAATTTTAATAATAACACAACTACGTTTCAACTTGACTTACGTAGTAATTAGTATTTCTCATTAATTTCACAGTGATTCAGGAGCAATAACCAGTGATGGAATTACAAAATACAAACGTTTTAGACGACGCATACCTTACAGTTTGTTAATTACACAGAAATTAATAGAAGAATATGTAAAAATTATCGCAGATATAATAAAAACGATTTTTTGAAAACTAACAACTTTGAATAACATCACTAAATGATACTAAATATTACAGAAATCAAACTAACTACTAAAATTTATTTTGGTTACAGCTATCCACGAAAATGCGTATACGCGTTAAAAAAATGTTGGGTAACGTTTTTGGCAATATGATTTCACAATCATAATATGGGTTAAAATTTAAATAAATTTATCAGTTTCAATTTTCAAATTTCACTAAAAAATAAACTGAACTTCTTTTTCTACAGTTATTGTATTTTAAATTACACTTTAATCTCGCCTATCGAAATAACGTTTATTAAAAACTCGTTTAACAATCTGACCACTCTGAGCCGTTTATGAAGACAAGAAACAAAAAGGCTTACGACAGTAACCTCAGTCACGAAGCTATGCCGAAGTTGTAAGGCGCAGAAGATTGACCGGAGTTTTAGACCGTTTAACAGATTTACGTAAAAATATAATGTGATTTTTTTAATGAAATACAGCTTTTACTGGATTACTAACATACAACCTGTTACAAAAATCAATGTCAATGCTACTTTTTCTATCAAAATTATAAACGCCGAAGTCCCATTGTTTAACTATCCTTATCAGATTTTCTAAAGGGCACAATTAGTGTTTATAAATAATTCTCTTACCATGTCGTATAATGTAATAGTGTTCCGTTTTGATTATTCATCTGTTTTCTTACTAGTAACAATCCGTAATATGACTACAGTGACAGATATTCGCCCAGAACTTTATGTGTGGTATTTAAACATTTCCAATCGCAAAGGGATGAATAATTGACTTCGCATCACGCGATCAGCTGTTAGATCCTGTGCGTCAGGTCCATAAGCAATTAATTGACTAGGCTCTGATTTACTAGCGATTGCCTCCAAACATCGCGTGCGACACGTGGATTGGTCGCGTGACCATGTCTCTCTGTTAACTGCTTGGTATTAACAGTTTTCTGTTTCTTGTTGCTCATTTTGTAATATAAATTGTAATTATTTCCGATTATTGGTAAAACTATCATATGTTATTAATGTTAGGTAAAACGTAATTTACAGTCGCCTATTTTCTATCTGTGACTGAATTATGTTTACACTAGTATGGATCCATCATTACTTCATAAAATGTTATGAGAATACACGGACAAATTTTACTCTCTTTGATACTCACTACATAGAAACATAAACAAGCACTCTTATTTCTGGCGCTGTTTTTTTAACTTTAATATATAAGAATCTTCTTACATCATTGTTCTTTAATGAGATATATTTTTAAGTTATAACTAATAATTTAAGAAATTTAAAAGTCAATTACTTATATAGTATTTCATTATTTTTAAAATTTACTAAGTAAACAAAAATATATTCACTAATAATTTCAATATTGTAAAATAATGTGTAATAACGAAAAGTATCCTTAGCAAAATAACAATATTCCTCCTGATGTGTTAGACATCCAAAAGTATTACAGAGAGTATGTTTGAACACTATCCGAAACACATACATCCCAATTAGCCAATCTACACAATACAAACACACAAAATCTTTTCATTACAAAAACTTTTCTTTTAGTTCTGTAACCAAGGTGATTTCGATAAGACAAAGACTTTAAGCGGGATACTGACAGGCGCAGAGCCAATCTCTGCAACTAACCATTGATGCAATTCAAAAACCTCTGTAACCAACCAAATGCGCAGTTCTAACTTTTATGATACTCACTACCGGTGCTATTCAAACACCTCTAGATCTTCACTACTGCAATTCAAGCACCTCGGAAATCTCTACTAGTGAAATTCAAACACACCTGGAACTCTTCCCTAAGGCAACTCATATAGTTCTAGATTTCTTATCCAGTACCAGTCAAACACCTCTGGAACTCTTCCCTATTATACCTCAAATACTTTTTTAAGCTCTCATTAGTGCAATTTGAAACCTCTGGAACGCTCCATTAGTACTATTCAAACACATCTGGAACTCTTCCCTAGTGCAATTCAAGCACGTCTATAATTTTTCCTCAGTTCCATTAAAACATATCTGAAACTTTTTCCTATTACGGCTCAAATACTTTTTAAGCTAACTTCAGTGCAATTTGAAACCTCTGGAACGCTCCGTTAGTGCAATTCAAACATCTCTGGAACTGTATAATAGTGAAATTCAAACACCTCTGGAACTCTCTATTAGTGCAATTCAAACATCTATGGAACTCCACATTAGTGCAATTCAAACCCTTTTGGAATTCTCTACTAATGAAATTTAAACAACCCTGGAAGTCTCCTCTATTGCAATCCAAATACTCTGAAACTTTCCTTAATTCAATTGAAACACTTCCACAACACTCCGTTAGTGCAATTCAAACACCTCTGGATCTCTTCATTAGTGCAATTCAAACACCTCTGGAACTCTCCATTAATTCAATTCAAACACTTCTGAAACTCTTCGTTAGTGCAATTCAAACAGCTCTTAAATTCTCCGTTAGTTCAATCCAAACAGCTCTGGAACTCTCCGTTAGTGCAATTCAAACACCTCTGGAACTCTCCATTAGTGCAATTAAAACATCTCTGGATCTCTCCATTAGTACAATTCAAACACTTCTGAAACTCTTTGTTAGTGCAATTCAAACAGCTCTTGAATTCTCCGTTAGTTCAATTCAAACAGCTCTGGCATTCTCCGTTAGTGCAATTCAAACAGCTCTGGAACTCTCCGTTAGTGCAGTTCAAACACCTCTGGAACTCTCCATTAGTGCAATTCAAACATCTCTGGATCTCTCCATTAGTACAATTCAAACACTTCTGAAACTTTTCGTTAGTGCAATTCAAACAGCTCTTGAATTCTCCGTTAGTTCAATTCAAACAGCTCTGGCATTCTCCGTTAGTGCAATTCAAACAGCTCTGGAACTCTCCATTAGTGCAATTCAAACATCTCTGGATCTCTCCATTAGTACAATTCAAACACTTCTGAAACTCTTCGTTAGTGCAATTCAAATAGCTCTTGAATTCTCCGTTAGTGCAATTCAAACAACTCTTGAATTCTCCGTTAGCGCAATTCAAACATCTCCAAAAATATGTACTAATGAAATAAAAACAACCGAAGAATTTGAACACACTATTGTGTATAATTAAAACATTTATGGAACCTCAACTCATATTCTTGGCCTTTTGATTTTGTTGTTTCATTTGCAATATTGCAAAGTCCTTTACTTGGACTTCAGGACATGGATCAAAAACCACATTTGAAAATACCAGCTATTTACGAGTATTTTATTTTACTGTTTGAAATGTCTAGACAGTGCTTCTTCTAGAAACATTCCTGAAGCACATTTGTAAGAATAAAATGTTCTCCATCCGTGAATAAAATGTGTCAAATTAAACGCGCATAGCTATTTTAACTTAGACAAATTTATCACAAAGTTACTTTTACTGCACATAATAATTGTGTGTACTGTTCATTTTAAGGATACATTACTTTACAATATTTACATGTATTTCGGTTAAGTGAATTTCTTCTAAAAGAGATGTTTGTATTACAATAAAATAAATATAATATTCTTTCTTTTGTTAAAGGTAAGTGCCTGACATACGATATAGGTCAAGAATGTTCTTACGCCTTAGTAAGTACTCTCTATTCTCTTCTAGTATTGTAATGTGTTTACTTCTTTGTCCGGCGTCAGGAAAAACTAGCTCCTTTTGACTGGAAGTAGTGAATCCACGGAACACAGTTTTAAACTTTACAAAAATAGCCTAATTTATGTAGAAGCGCACGTGAAAAATGTACAAATTTATTTTGAATTGTTTTACTTACAAACTATTTACTGTGTTAAGTATGTACTGAAAGTATACATCAGCATATTTGCAGAGACTAAACAATTGTATTATATTTTTGTTTAGTACTGCCAGTGGTGAAATGTTTTCGCTTAGATAATGGCGAAACTAAATCATTTCATATCCTTGAAATTCTATTTTATACGTATTTTTAGGCAACAGATGTGATTTCTTACAAGTAAAATATTTTTTACATAATTTAAATAATTATTAACACAATGTTTAGTAATTTTTATTATTTAAATTTTTGTAAGTCTGATTGTTTCGACCTATAATAAGTGGCTAAAAATAAGAGACTTACTTAAAAAAATATAGCTTACTATATAGGAGTTAAATATGAAATACAGAAAGATGTATTGGCTGCTTGGTCGCAGATCTGAATTGTCGATACACAATAAACTATTACTATATAAACAAGTGTTGAGACCTGTTTGGGTATATAATATACAACTTTTGGGATATGCGAGTGATACAAATATTTAAAAAATTCAGACTTTTTGAACAAAGTGCTGGAGGGGTATCAATAATGCTCCATCATATGTTCGGAATGATGACTTACTATGACTTTAATATTAATACTGTAAAGGAAGAAATTAAGATATATGCAGCAAAGAGTGACATGGTTTTCGACTTCATGTTAATCAATAAGTGAACTCTATTCTTGAAATAATAACAGTTGTCATCGACCCAAGTGTTACTGTTACATACTGTCCCAGGTCAACAGCTTTATTTGTCCTTGGTATCAGGCAGTACACTAAAGCACTAGTGTCTTTGTCTTGGAACCATACTAGGTCTCAGGAATTTCCCAACACACGGTCTTCCTCCTCAAAAATCTTCTTACCAAAGGTTCTAGAAACTATGTGTCGTTTGGCCATCGGATCAGTCCCTATCAGCGGGTCTCCAATCTTTTCTGTGATTCTAATATTTCTCAAAATTGATGATAGCCGGGCTCCACTTTCCTGCAGCCTATATGCTGAGTCGAGTGCCTCCCCCATTTACAGGTCAATGGCTAAAAACCCTAGAACGATCTTCATAGCCGTGTTTGTTGTTGTGATAATAGAGTCGGTCATGCACAGACAGGCCAAACATTGGATTTTAGTTAGAGATTCCCTGCCCCCCTCTGTTGCTCGGCCTTAGTCCACCATACCACAGCACCACAGCATACCATTGGTCTAATAATCCCATTATAGATATACTTCATCATGCCTGTGATTTGATCCATACTATTGAAACATCTTTTATTGCTTTATATATATATATATATATATATATATATATATATATATATATATATATATATATATGTTACGATAAATACACAAATAAATATTAATAATAACTAATAAGGCAGGATTGGTATTAATTATATGGTCCAGAGTTTTCAGTAAAACTAACAGTCTGTAGTATTTGATATTTTCATTCGTATTATTTCGTTTTTACGTTGTGTAAAAAATATAGTCTTCAAATACACAACGAAATGCAATAATACGATATTTCTTTCAAGATAACATCTGAACTCCTCCCTTGAATTGCAGATATAACACTGGAAACCCCTTCTTTCAAATCGCTCCTGTTGGATAAATTGTATACTTTTTTTTAAACCATTAAGGTTATCATCGCCGAGGCACGATATTAATAAAATAAAATAAAATTTAGAAACATCACAAAACAAAAATAATAATAATTTAAAACACCATACAATAACAACTATAAATGCTATTCCTAAAACTAGTTAACAGTAATATATAACTACAAATAAATAAATGAAACTAAACATCGATGAAAACAAAGCAAACGATAATAAATTAAGATAAATAAATAGCCACATATATACATTTTTTGCAGGGCTGTAAAGAGGCCCTGCAATATTATTTTAAATTAAATTTTATTAAACAAATTCAGACAGTGAAAGAATTTCAGAGTCCGGTCAATGGCCGAGACACTATCTCCCAACGTCCTCTGCATACAATTCTCCAAACCACATACACGCCGTATATTTTGAGACATCACAGTCTAGCAATATATGTCTTCACATGATGGTTTCTCTACAAAAACCGCACCGAGGCGGGTCCTCACGTTCCATCAGAAATCCATGCGTTAACATAGAGTGGCCAATGCGAAGGCGGGTAACCACAACCTCTTCTCTCCGACTTGCACGTATTGACGACCAGTATTTTTAATTACCCTCAATTTGTTACTATATAATATACACATCAAATTTTAAATAAAAGACATGTACTAATGCGAGCTAATAGTGAAACCGTATATCATATGCTAATTCGAAATTGCAAAGTATAGCTGGGGTAGTGTATAGTTTTACACTATGCCCATGAAAATTTGGTATCGACGTAACACATGAAAAAGTCAGGCAATAACATAGATTCGAACTTGCGTACAGGTGCGAGCTATAGGAAAGCCACCCCCTCACCAGTCCGAAGCGCTATTTGATGTTTAGTGTGTAATGTGCAGGACCTGTTCTCCACACATGCCACGCTCTTAATTAGTTCCTGTTGCTAATCAGTCAGCTGTTTGCCTGCCCTGAACACTACAACATTTGCTACACAATTCACATTACACACATTACACTAGATCAAGTATTGCAAGCTATATATATATATATATATATATATATTGTTTTCCCCTCAAAAATTGTTCTAGGGGTAAAAATCGGATCTTATTTCAAGATCCATCTTGGCATAAAAATGTATTACCGTAAATTCCTTCAGCAGTTTCAAAAGGTTTTAACGTTGCATTAGAAACTGAAAAATGCAAATGTTTAAATTTATGCGGTTTTAAATAAATAAATTAAATAAAAAATTCCGTTTTAAATTTTCAAAATCCGTTAAATTTAAGAATTTTTGCACGGCGGTCAGGGTTCATTTTGAAAATTTAAAGTAACACTATGAGCAGATTTTAAAGCTGATTTTAACGGTGAAATCAAATTTTCAAAAAAAGATTACGATAAAGAAAAAATACTTTTGAAAATTCGCTTCTATCACGACAACGAGAGAGAGAGCTGCGTACTGTGATTGTTTACGAGAAAGAATTATCTGTTTTGAGTTGAAATTTTGTACCTTAAAAAAATAAAATTTTCCTGTCATCGGTTCTAAAATGGCGGTGACTTGAACACTTCAAATAAATATTACAAAAAAACAATAATTTTAAATAATAAACTACTAAAGTATATCTTCTACAGTCTCTTTAATATAGCTTGGAATGATAGAACAATCGAACAAATGGCAAAGTAAAACAGTTTCCATTAATGTACATTGCTAAGAGTGGCCATTAATACACTACCCTCAGTCGTGTACACTAAACTGGGCTCTGTTTTACTGTTAACGTTTGTTATACTGTAACATTTCTGACTTTTCTCAATAAATATTTTGCATTAATTATTATATATAAATAACTTTTGTATGTATAAAACAAATTATATACGATAGAAACAATTTGCACAGCACGTGTAAATATTATACAAACACTAAATAAGCAATTAATTACAGAATACATTAAGAACTAAAGTCAGTAAGTACACAATAGGCATGCGCAAAGTAATAATAATTAAGTAAAGTTAAACAGTGTTTTAATAGAAATTGAAAATGATGGTAACTGAAATTATTATAACGTGTTATTTTATTTACAATAACTTTTAATATATTGATACATAGATGATTACATAAAACTGATTAAATTTGATTTAAAAGTAAGTATGACAAAGAACTTGTGTATCATGTGTTTACGGCTACGGCTTATTTAATTTGTGTTTTTAATTAACTTAGAAACTTGGGAATTTTTAGAATGGAGATTAGCGATGTTGATATTTGAATGATAAAGATAATCCGAACGATCGAAATCGTATGACGTAATATTTAGGAAAAGCAGTCAGCTGCGCAGAATCGGTTTTTGTATTCCGACATCAAGTACAGATCTGATTCCTATTCTAATTATGAACAATATATTCTCATTATGAACAATCTATTCTCATTATAAACAATATTCCCATTAGGAAAAATCAATTCCCATTATGAACAATGTATTCCCATTATTAACAATCTATACCCATTAGGAAAAATCAATTCCCATTATTAACAATCTGTTCACATTATGATCAGTCTATTCCTATTATGAACAATCTATTACCATTATGAAAAATCTACTCGAATTATGAACAATCTATTCCCATTATTAACAATCAATTCCCATTATGAACAATCAATTTCTCATTATGGACAATCTATTCTCAATATGAACAATCTATTCCCATTATGAAAAATCTATTCTAATTATGAACAATATAATCAAATTATGAACAATCTATTCATATTATGAACAATCAATTCCAATTATGAACAATCAGTTCCAATTATAGACAATCTATTCTCAATGTGAACAATCTATTTCCATTATTAACAATGAATTCTCATTATTAACAACCTATTATCATTATGAACAATCTATTCTCATTATGAACATTCTATTTTTATTATTAACAGATTTATTCTCATTATGAACAACATATTGTTATTATGAACAATGTATTCCCATTATGAACCAAACTATTATCATTACGGACAATCTATTCTCATTTTTAATAGATTTATTTTCATTATTAACATGCTATGCCAATTATGAACAATATATTCTCATTGTGAACAATTTATTCCCATTATGAACAATCTGTCCATGTGCATAATTATTTCAACCATTCCAGTCCGAAACGAATAGAATTATCTTTATTTTTTATTACTGTTTATATTTAAACTAAATTATTGACTAACTAATTGAGTCTATAACTGAACTAAATATTAAACTTTTAACTTCTAAAGTAACAAAATAGAAAGTATTAATAATGGATTTTTTGTTTAAATCTAAATAAGCTGAAATGTCGAACTCGTTACTGAATCGAAAACACTGCAGTCATTTATAATTCGAGACTGGCAATGCGATGACGATGTAGAAATAACCAAACGAATGAACGGATATGTAACATGGAATATTTGTTTAAAATTTTTTACTTCCGAATCAGTAACCGAGTACAATAGTATTAATGCAATCAGTAATAGGAATGTTCCGAATATTTCGATATCCGGAATCGGCGAGTATTTTATGCAGAATCGACACATCATCAATGGATGTCGTTATTTTTGTATAACCCAAAATAATGTTCTATATTCCCTGATCAATACATATTCAACAGTAAATTTTGAAAAAGCATAACACAGTTTCGATAAAAAATCGTATTAGAAAAATAACTGGTGGCACGAACGTATCCGATTTTCAAATTCAAGCCGTAAAAACAAAGCTTGTGGGTCTTTTACCCCTTCTAAACCTCGATATATAAAGAATAATTAAGCCGCCTCGGTGGCTAGTTGATAGCGTACTGGGCTTTCACCCCGAGGACCCGGGTTCGATTCCCGGCCAGGACTTGGCATTTCCATACGCTATAAATCATCCCATCGTCTGCATTAGCCCAAGTGTGCACAATAGTCGGACGTTAAAAAAACAAATAAATAAACATGAATCAGCTATGAGTAAAATCACTCGAACATTATTCACCAAAATGAGTTTATCATATTAAGTTAAATTTGTGATAATATATTTTAATTTAAAAATAAAAATTAAAATACCACTTTTAAGTAGTAAATAGCGCATGCGCAGAGACTATGTTTCTACCACATTTCAATAAAATCTGTCCGAAATTTTAGTATGTAGCATGAACCCAGACAAATTGACATGTATGAAAGAACCATATTTATATTAGGGAACTGGAAACGAGTATGCAATTTATCGATTTGTTTATGATTGCTTTACTTTGCACAGAGAGAAATTAAAACAATTTAAGTTATGATCGACAACGCAGAATATTTTTTCGAACAATGAACTCTCTGCTATTAGTTATATTATTATTTTACTTTATTGTTATTATTTTTAATTTCCCTAAAAAAAACCAACGATAATAACTAGATTCGAACTTGATCAAGTTCCAGTAAACTCTCTGTTATCCTGCAGATTGAACGACCGTCCAATCACGTTTAAAACACTATAAATCAATGTTTTATAGCCCTTATAAACATAACTTTATTATGATATAAATTCAAAGTACGAAACTGCAAATAATTAGTTTTAATCCTTGCTGCATCCTCTTCCTTTTATTGCTTTCGGTAGCCGGCCGATATTGTGCACCATTTTAATTATTCCAACGCGAAAATATTAGTGTATGAGGTTAGGCACAGCATGCTGTTTGCATTCCTTATGCATAACAGAATCGGCTATTGTTCCAATATTCATGGTGCAGATTGGAGGTCGGGGGATTGTCAGAGATCAACCCCCTACTCCACCTGCATTGCAACCCCTAAGAACATCGACACTACCAAGTGTTGTATCTTTTATTCATTGGATCCACTTCTTAAGGTTGCTTAAAAAAAAACAAAATCCACAATCTTTTGGCTGAATTTCAAGGCTGTGGTTTTCGTTCTATTTTTGGCGTTGAAAGTGCATTATAAATTTACAATGTGTTTTTTGTTGTAAGGACAAAAAGGTGGTTGTTTCATAAAAGTGAAAACTGTATTTCTTTTTGTAATTTTGTTTATAACAGTAAACCCACAATATGGAAAATTACTTGTTTAATTTTTATGTTACCATCTCATTAAGGTAAACGTTGCTCAGGTAATTTTTTTAAACATAATGGTACTTTTTGGGTTATAGACATATCTTAAACATTGATGATTAATTAGAGTCATCTGGACAGTAATTAAGATGGTGAAATTAAATTATTAAACAAATGTAAGCCAAAAAATTATATTTTCCGATGATTTATAATGGGTGTCATTTTTTAACCGTTGGACGGATTTTACGCTATTATCAAAATCAATTTTGGGCCATACTTGAAGCAAATCGGACTAACATTGTAAACGCTAGTATGCTAAAAACCCACTTATGTAACTATTTTAATTAACGCTGAAAGTAATTTATATGTCAGAATCGTCTCGCTTCAGTAACCTTGGTATACATCTAAAAAATATTTTTCTCAAATTGTATTGGTAGATGCTGAAACTTTTCCGAAAAAACTGTTTTCTTGTTGAAAAAACGCCGTTTTTTAGGCCGTCTGTGGTACATATGGGAGATTTAATGCGGCGTTTCTGCACCATTTAGTTTGTTTGACAGAAGTAAGTGCATTTAAACTGGGTTATGACGGCCAGACAGATTGCACGGGGCATAATTTATCCTGCTGAGTTATGTATAGGGCCGCTGTAGAAAGAGAGGAGAGGGGTGGTTGGGAGTCGAATGTCAGATTACTTCATCATAGTGTCAGCACTTCCCGGTAGATGGCGTTAGTGGAAGCATTCAATAAAACCATTATTCAGTATTTGTTGTGGTAGCACAGTTATTTTGGAAAAGTTAAAAAACCGTTGGCGTAACAAATGTTGTATTTTACTCGATAAATCCAATTTTTGTTATGAAATGTGACCATTATTATTAGTCATCATTAATTTTAAATGGAAATATTCAATTGGAGAACTCAAACACACACACACACACATTATACGCACACACGCGCACGCACGGACAGACACACGGAAGGACACGAAGACGGACACGCACGCGGACGGACGCGCGGACGGACGGAAGGACAGACGGACAGACGGAAGGACGTACGGACAGACAGACAGATAGATAGATAGATAGATATCAATAGGGTGACGGACAAAGAAACAGACACCCTTACTTTCGCCGATTAATAAAAGTAACATACTATACTCGGTCCATAGCATAGATTATTTTATTAATAACATTATTATTTTGGATTAATTTCACTTAAAACTTTTTAATTTGTACTATTTTTAAAACGATTATTGAAAAAAAAGTTTATTATTATTTTAGAAATGAAAAACTTCTTGAGGATGTAACTTTTTTTGTACGAGGGAAAATATAAAAACACTCGAATTACAGTTGGATATATTGTACAAGATTGAAGATTTATATTTTTACATGATGTATATAAGTGTTAGTATCATTTGTGTATAATTCCAGTTTAGCTTGTATAATTTGTATAATTTAATTTAGTCTAATATAAAACAGCGACGAATATGATTACTTACTTTTTTAATATTCAACCCTGTTCGCCGGCCCTTCACTGCCACATTTATTTGAAATTAATTATTTATATTTATGAGTACTGTATGGAATTTCAACTCTATTGGTTAAGTCGTTCTAGAGATTTATTATTTATTTTTAAAAAATGGCGGATAGTTACTAAAACGAGCGTTTCAGAAAACACGTTTGTTGCAGGAACTTGATATTAAAACTCCTTATGTATGCTTATACGTCTTACAGTGATAAATATATCATGTAATAATTACATCATGAGTTTTCTATCGATACTGATTGAGCTTGTACATCCTGCAAGGACGTTTTGACGCTGGAAAATGGCGTATGAGATAGTTTGTGCAGTGTTCATGCAGATGTTTCCAAACATAATCGCATAACACATTACACCTGGTACAAACATTCAATGTATGCGCATCACAAAACATACAACGTGAGATAGATGGCTGTAACAAAAAAATGTAACGTGTCAGTTGTATATTTCAAAGTTTGGTAGACGTGTCGCCGCATTACTTATGGTTATGGTTTTTAATGTAGTGCCATATGTACGCGACTAAATTCTAAATTACACTACAACACTGTGTTATCTTTGTTGCGCCCATTTATATCCATTTTACTTTAAAAACACATTTCACATTGCTCTCCCATAACTTTGTATTGTGCGGCAATTTAATTTCGCTATCGCAATAAATAAGTCCCGTTAATATTGGATTGACTTTCTCCGTAATAGCGGAAATACAATGGGCTTTTTTTAATCGTTCGAAGTCGTTACGACTGATTTCATCGCAACCATTTCTTTATGAATGATGTATATTCATTGTACAAACTATCTTAGAGTTAAAATAGTTATAAAATATTTGAATAAGCAGGAGAAAGTTTAGCAAATTTTAATTATAATTAATTATAATTTGAGTGTAAATTATATTCCAAAACACTATTAGTTTAATAATGTATTTTTTTATTCCCATGCAATTTAACCTTTCACACTAGATGAAGTTCTGAATGTAGAAAAGTAGTAATAATTTAAATGAAAACAATGACATCGGTTTATACGTCTGAGCGCGCGCAGGTACGCGTGAGTGCGAGTGGGTGCGAAGTTACACATTTTGACAATCGAACGTTTGCCATTGCGGTCCAATTTTGACACAAAAATCGATTTGAGTTGTTAATTTAAAAAGTTCCTTACTCCGATAAACTCGTTCAACAATTTCAAACTAGAGTTGTACTTTTTTCTGAAAAAATATTTTTTTTCGTATTCTTTTTTATTTAACATTTTATCTTACTCTTGAACAGACAAAAGACATGCATGCAGCCAGACATACGTACATACAGGCAGGCGAATTAAAGCATACATAACAGGTTAGAAACAGGTATACAGACAACAAAGCAAATCTAAGACATCAAAGCAAGTCATCGGAGGAGAAACAGAAGCAATATATGAAAACACGACACCAGAGCAGTTGCGAAACATTCGAGAAAGACATCAAAGCATGATATCACAACACGACATCAGATAACGATATCAGTGCAAGAGCAAGAAGAGGAACAGAAGCAGAAGTACGATACCAAAGCACGACATCGGAGTAGAAGCAACACATTAAAGAAAAACATCAGAGCACGATATCAGGGCAAGGTTTTAGGGAACGATATCAATGTAAGAGCAGTGCAAAAGCAGAAGCAAGATACCAAAGCAAGGTTTTAGAGAACGATATCAATGTAAGAGTAGTTCAAAAGCAGAAGCAAGATACCAAAGCACGACATGAGATCAGAAGCAAAACATTATAGAAAAATATTAGAGCACGATATCAGGACAAGGTTTTAGGGAACGATATCAATGTAAGAGCAGTGCAAAAGCAGAAGCAAGATACCAAAGCACGACATGAGAGCAAAAGCAAAAAATTAGAGAAAAACATCCGAGCACGATATCAGGGCAAGGTTTTAGAGAACGATATCAATGTAAGAGTAGTTCAAAAGCAGAAGCAAGATACCAAAGCACGACATGAGAGCAGAAGCAAAACATTAGAGAAAAATATCAGAACACGATATCAGGGCAAGGTTTTAGAGAACGATATCAATGTAAGAGCAGTGCAAAAGCAGAAGCAAGATACCAAAGCACGACATGAGAGCAGAAGCAAAACATTATAGAAAAATATTAGAGCACGATATCAGGGCAAGGTTTTAGAGAACGATATCAATGTAAGAGCAGTGCAAAAGCAGCAAGCAAGATACCAAAGCACGACATGAGATCAGAAGCAAAACATTATAGAAAAATATTAGAGCACGATATCAGGGCAAGGTTTTAGAGAACGATATCAATGTAAGAGCAGTGCAAAAGCAGAAGCAAGATACCAAAGCACGACATGAGAGCAGAAGCAAAACATTATAGAAAAATATTAGAGCACGATATCAGGGCAAGGTTTTAGAGAACGATATCAATGTAAGAGCAGTGCAAAAGCAGAAGCAAGATACCAAAGCACGACATGAGATCAGAAGCAAAACATTATAGAAAAATATTAGAGCACGATATCAGGGCAAGGTTTTAGAGAACGATATCAATGTAAGAGTAGTTCAAAAGCAGAAGCAAGATACCAAAGCACGACATGAGATCAGAAGCAAAACATTATAGAAAAATATTAGAGCACGATATCAGGGCAAGGTTTTAGAGAACGATATCAATGTAAGAGCAGTGCAAAAGCAGAAGCAAGATACCAAAGCACGACATGAGAGCAGAAGCAAAACATTATAGAAAAATATTAGAGCACGATATCAGGGCAAGGTTTTAGAGAACGATATCAATGTAAGAGTAGTTCAAAAGCAGAAGCAAGATACCAAAGCACGACATGAGAGCAGAAGCAAAACATCAGAGAAAAATATCAGAGCACGATATCAGGGCATGGTTTTAGAGAACGATATCAATGTAAGAGCAGTGCAAAAGCAGAAGCAAGATACCAAAGCACGACATGAGAGCAGAAGCAAAACATTAGAGAAAAATATCAGAGCACGATATCAGGGCAAGGTTTTAGAGAACGATATCAATGTAAGAGCAGTTCAAAAGCAGAAGCAAGATACCAAAGCACGACATGAGAGCAGAAGCAAAACATTAGAGAAAAATATCAGAGCACGATATCACAACAAAACATTAGATTTTAGAGCTAGAGCAAGGGAGAAGCAGAAGAAGAAGACAAATACTAAACCACGACATCAAAGCATAATTAAAAATTTAGTGAAAGACATCAGAGCACGATATCACAACGAAACATCAGATGTTAGAGCTAGAGCAAGATGAGGAGCAAAAGAAGAAGACAAATATTAAACCACGACATCAAAGCATAAACATAACTTTAGAGAAAGACATCAGAGCACGATATCACAACAAAACATCAGATGTTGGAGCTAGAGCAAGAAGAGGAGCAGAAGAAGAAGACAAATATTAAACCACGACATCAAAGCATAAACATAACTTTAGAGAAAGACATCAGAGCACGATATCACAACAAAACATCAGATGTTGGAGCTAGAGCAAGAAGAGGAGCAGAAGAAGAAGACAAATATTAAACCACGACATCAAAGCATAAACATAACTTTAGAGAAAGACATAATAGCACGATATCACAACAAAACATCAGATGTTGGAGCTAGAGCAAGAAGAGGAGCAGAAGAAGAAGACAAATATTAAACCAAGACATAAAAGCATAAACAAAACATTAGAGAATGAAATCAGAGCACGATATCAAGTAAGATGCCAAAACACGATTTCAGTGCGGGAGCAAAACGTTAAAAAAAAACACCAGAAGACGATATCAACGCAAGACATTAGAGGAGGATATTAGAGCAGAATCAAGATGAGGAGCAGAAGTAGAAGCAATATTTCCATGCACGATATTAGAGCAGGAGCAAGACATCAGGGGAGCACGAGTAAGACATCAGTGAAAGAAATCAGTGCCTGAAGATAGTGCACATGAGAATTAGAGCTGGAGCACAGCGGAACACCATAGAAGGACCCGGATCCGGTCAGATGATAAGTTAGATAAATCAAAATATTAATCTTAATTTTTTTCAAGATCACAAAATTCTCTTTACACTGGTACAGTTAGAAAGTAAAAATCAACAACTAAATAAAGAAGCGATTACTTACGCGTGAAAGTTGTGCTCGTTTAATTAAATTATTTGAATGACCGACAAACCAATTAAACAGCGTGTTAACTACATCTCCCCAAGCCGCGGTCAGTTGATTGGCTGCATTTATTTTAGTTGTGGATAGCATTGTTATTTAATGTATTTGGCCGGGCGGGTCAGTTCAAAAGCATCTATGACTGCAGTTTCGTGTAGGCCTATTATACAACGAGGCTGCCACTACACTTAATAATGGGCAGGTTTGATGGATGACAAATTTGTTTACTTTATTATAGAAATAATGTTTGTGGAATTTGATCATCCGGTATTGATTTCCTAAAGAGTTTGTTTAAGAGTTTAAGAGTCTTTAAGAGTTTATTTGTTTAAGCTGTTATTCAAAGTAGCTAGAGGCATTTGCGTGCTATTATTATTAGCGAGAAGAGCTGTCGGAGAGGATTCCGTGGTAAAAAACCCAGAACCGGGATCTTTTCCCGAAATATCCAAGCGTACAACACTTCTTTTCGGATTTCTACAAACACACAAACACAAACTCACTCAATCGCGCGCGCACACACGCACGCGCGCACACACACGCGCGCGCGCAAATGCACACGTACACGCACACGCACACACACGCGCAAATGCACACGTACACGCACACACACACGCTCAAACGCACGTGCACATGTACAGGCACACGCGCACGCGCGAGCACACACACACACACACGCGCGCGCGAACACACACACATACACACGCAAACACAAATGCACACGTACACGCACACACACGCACGCAAATGCATGCGCGCAAACGCATGCGCACACGCATACGCGCAAACGCACGTGCACATGCACGCGCACACACACGCGCGCGCGCGCACACACACACACACACACACACACACACACACACACACACACACATATCGTTAGGGTGAAGTATGACAGAATAGACGGATAACAGAAACAGACCACTATACTCGATAAAAATAACTTGTTATAATCAGTTTATAGCACAGAATATTTTATTAATAATATTGTTATTATTTTGAAAAATGTAGTAGAATTATTATATTTTCAATTTAACTCTAATTATGTATTGGAAAAATTTCACATACGTAGGTCTATGATGCAGTAATTTATCCGTGCTTAACCTTTTGACTGATATTCATGTAAAATTATTGACAGCACCGCGTGATTGTTACGTGATCGACCTATACGCTGAATGGTAATATCGTAAACAGTTTGACAGTCAATACAAAGATTAACGCAATTTTCCTGAATTTTTTGACATTATTTGTAGTGTTTCTCTCTCATTCTACTAGATAATACGATCGTTTACTTTTCTATAATCAATAGTAGTAATCGCTATTATATTGTCAGCTGCAATCGCCTATGCTATAAATAAGTCTTGTGCAATTACAATGTTTCATTTTGTGTATAAGGTTACTTTTATTATTTATTACAAAATATTTACTATGGATACTGTTTAAAAAGGCCACTTAAAATGAAACTGACGGTTAAAAGGGTCACGGTTAATCGAAACTCTATTGTAATTAATTTTGGAGTTCTGATAAAGACAATCAGGACGGTTGAAACGAGTCATTGTCGATTAAAATCTGTTTAGTAGGAGGAAATGTTAAATGTGAAATTTTAAAATCGTTTTTTACGCCCTGATTATATCGATATTTAATATTTTTTTCATTCTTAGAGTTTCATTGTGTTCTTTAAGGTTATTGTAACGCTAACTGTATAAAAGTTTTCGTTTTTAAAATATAAATATCTTAAAATCAGTATTAGTCATCTCTCGTATAGACTATAGCATACAGTTGCTGCAGCATGGGAACTTGGCTATTCGCTAACAATATGATTACATCCGTAATACTTTGTACATTAAGAAAAAATATGTATTATAAACACTCTTCATAAGGACCTAATGAGGAAGTATTTTTTATTCCCAGTGTGTATTAAAACAAAATAATATAATACCGTACTTTTGTAAAGCAAAGCCTGTTATATTTTAACAGCTTCCGGTTTTGAGTTATACACTTCCATTCCCTTATTCTCACTCTTAAGGCTAAGCCGCAGCTCGGTTCATTTCACCATAAAATGTAACAGTTAACCATCATTAAGTAACCTTTTAAGAGCGCAAAAGAAAAACCAAGTAAAACTAAAAAGGGGTAAAGCACTCGTTAGATATTATAGCCGGGTAAATAGCATTAATCCATTTGGCTGCATGCTGGAGCTTTGCAAGAGCAGGTGGGTAAAAATGTATCTGCGCTTGTAACAGTAAAAGTATGATAATATCGCCTAATCCGCTGGCAGCCATTTTGTGTTTGTTTTATTATTTATGGCTTGTTACTTGTATTGCTTTATGTTTTGTTAATTCTGTTTATTAAACACGCTTTCAACGCGTTGCTTGGTTGTGTCGGATTTTTAAATAACGCGCACAAACACGAAGTTTTGTTACAGTTTTTATTCTTCGGTGTCATAATGCATATCAGAACGTTCGGTGATGATATTTTGAGAAATAAAAATCAATACTTTTATTGATAATACGTCTTTGTGTAGTTTGTGCGCATCGTTGGAGACCAAACTAACCGATTTTGATAAAATTTTAAAAGTCTTTGTTCATATGCCGTGTTACGATTTGCAAGAGCATATTTGAAACTGTTTCGGATAAAAGAAAAACTATTTATTTTTTATTATTATAAGACTGAACACACAGTCAATACTTGATTAAACACTATGATATCCAGGAAAGTTAGATTAATTATATAGATTGGATAAATTATATAGATTGGATTGGTTATATAGATTGGATTAATTATATAGATTGGATAAATTATATAGATTGGATTAATTATATAGATTGGATTAATTATATAGATTGGATTAATTATATAGATTGGATTAATTATATAGATTGGATTAATTATATAGGTTGGATTAATTATATAGATTTGATTAATTATTTAGATTGGATTAATTATTTAGATTGGATTAATTATATAGATTGGATTAATTATTAGATAAGATTAATTATATAGATTAATTATATAGATTGGATTATTATATATATTATAACTTATATATATATATATATATATATATATATATATATATATATATAAAGTTATAACTTTTTTCGAAATTTATATTTAAATCCATTTTAAAACTATTGAACAAATTTTGAAAATCGCTATTTTTTATTATTATTATTATTTTAAGGCGAAAAGCACATTAAGGCTATTATGGCTTCTCTAAATGTAACTGTGAGTGTAAAGTGTTAAAGTCGTAAGTGTAGTGTTGTAAGTGTAAGTGTGTGTTAAACTCGGGTACTGCGATGGACGTCTAAATCCTCACAATAGGTGCAATTAGTCTAGAATGATAACGTACACATATTTTTACAATTTACGTGTTTAAGTAAAAACGTGCGTTTAAAATTGTTATCAATTTCCTCAAAAATTATTGTTGTGGTCAAAACCCAAAATCGCCGCTCAAATCAAACGTCCAGTTGTGGTATTAATCATGAAGTGAGTTTTTGTAACGCATTTCCTATTCGTTGAAATTGTTAAACATAAGTATTTTAGTTCGAAATTTATTCCTACTTTTTTCCCGTGCCTCGTCGAAAATTAATAGAATCTTTTCGATTTTCTTATTTGCCAATTTACAAGGCGGACGCTACTAACGTTTCCTTAAAATAAAAGGTACTCACGGAAACAGGCCACTCCGGAACGCACTAAAACATACGGCCAGCACTAAGAAGAAATAAACTTAATTAAATATTTAACACAACGCCACGACTGCCCTATCTCTTCTGTCTAGGAAGATAACTGTATTTTTGTAGCTGCATTGCGCCAGTGTTCTCTTCTCTTCTCTTCTCTTTGTTTCGCTTAATTGCTGCGTATGTTTACTGTTACTAATTTTAAAAGCTTAATCAAATCCTGAGTTTACTTCCTTAAGGTCTCTGCTGGTTTCTGTTTAAGGCATTGTTTCAACAATGCCCTTTGTGTTTGTTTACTGTTATGCAGTTCGTGATTGTTGTAGACGTGTGTATTTTCTGGTAAACATTACTAGTTTTTATAAAAACATAATTTCAGGGTTCTTGAGGAATTATGTTATATTCCACTGTCTAGTTTTTCTGTAATTTTTTTTTAAATGAACTATTAAAGCGGTCATCATAGTATGTTTAACACCCAGAAGAGGTTTTAAATTGTTAAATCTGTTTTCAATACGTTGTGTGGTGTTCGTACAGAGCACATACCGTTTAACCGTTTCAAAATGGCCATTCAAAATCTTTACAACATTAAAAATGTACGTTTCTTGAATTTTTTTTAAACATTATTTCCAAATTTTCTTAATTTTTTTAATTTATAGTTTTAGTATTCTCTGCAAATTTGAGATAATAAAGTAGATTTTGACGGTAACGTAATCTGATTTGCAAAAAAAAATATATAAACTATAAAAGTCATGAATTTCTCAATGAAGACATTATTTACGTATTTTTATCGTAAAATACAAAAATTTTGCACACTAAAATCATTGTTATTTTTAACAGGATATAAAAAACAGTTTAATTATTTTTAGAAAATTTGCTCCCATCACGTCAGCATGACATCACGTGCTTCGATCATTATTATAATTATTATTTTACTACTTCTTTCTTCTCTTCGTTTCACCCTCTTTGGGGTACGCTGAATTAATCATTTCTTGCGTCCTTTACTTTTCTTTGTTCCCAGTAGCTCTTCATTCTTTCCGATCTTCTTTTCCTCTCCTCTTCTGAAATGATAGCTTTAGGTTTTATTTTGGCTTTATCTTGGAATCTTATTCTTTCGTCTTTGGTAATTATCTTAGCAGTTTGGTCAAGCAATGAATCTTCTTTAATTTTTAATTCTATTAGGTCTTTTTCAATTTCTTTAAACCAGTTCGGTTTTGTTTTACGATTATGGAAAAAATCAAACACTTGTTTCGTTAATCTATTAAAGTTCATTCTAAGAAGATGGCCGTAAAAATTTATTCTCCTTTTTCTCATAGTATCTGACAATTTTTCAATTTTCTTGTAGAGAGCTTCATTTCTTATATACGAGGTTTGTCCAATAAATACGCGAACTAAGGTCATAAAAACTTTATTTTACAAAATTTCATCTACATTGATTTTGTCCCCTTCAAAATACTCTCCATTCACTGCTATGTACTTATCCTATCTTCTTTTCCACTCTTCAAAGCACCCTTGGAAGTCCTCGGAAGTCAGGCTTTTCAGTCTCCTAGTCGTTTCTTGTTTTATTGTGTCCACATCTTCCCAATGCTGTCCCCTCATCACATTTTTGCATTTAGGGAATAGAAAAAAGTCGCAGGGGCGAGGTCCGGTGAATAAGGGGGATAATCAAGGATAGTGATTGAATTTTTAGCCAGAAACTGGCGAACAATCAAAGCCGAATGTGCAGGTGCATTGTCTTGATGAAGAATCCATCCATCGTTTTGAGTCAAATGTGGTCGCACACGACGCACTCGATCTCTCAAACGCTTGAGAACGTTAAGGTAGAACTTAGAATTTACCGTTTTTTCCTCAGGAAGGAATTCATAATGAACAACACCTTTGATATCAAAGAAAACCAGGAGCATGACTTTGATTTTTGATCGGCTTTTCCTTGATTTTTTTTGTTCGAGCTTCACCTGTTGCTTTCCACTCCATGCTTTGCGATTTCGATTCGGGGTCATACTTGAAAAACCACGATTCATCACCAGTGATAACCCTATTTAAGAATCCAACATCATTTTCCATGGAATTTTTCCTGTCTGTAACACATTCGACTCTTCTCAACTTTTGATGAGGAGTCAGCAGTTTTGGCACGATTTTCGCACAAACCTTTCTTAAGCCCAAATGCTCGGTTAAGATTGTGTGCACTGTTGATTTTCCTAAATTTAGTTCTTCAGCTATCATTCGGACAGTTTTTCGGCGATCAGTAAGGACAAGACGCCGCACACGATCAATGTTTTCATGCACACAAGAGGTTGAAGGTCGTCCAATTCTTGCATCATTCGTGGCGTCTTCTCGACCTTCTTTAAAGCGCTTAATCCACTTGAAAATGACTGTTTTCTTCATAGCATTATCACCATAATCAACTCTCAACATTTCAGCAATTTCTTGGTAATTTTTACCATGCTTTACCAAAAACTTGATGTTAATTCGTTGTTCAGTGAATTGGTCAATTTCCATATCGACGAACAAAAAAATAATGCAAAACTAAAAATAACTCTACTCGCAAGATCCACACAGCGTAACGTTCTGCCAAGCACTGACGGCTCATTTGGTCCCAGACAACACGTGAGGCCAGTGGTCGTGGCTTATCTCTCCGTAATGGCCACCATATTCGACCAGTTCGCGTATTTATTGGACAAACCTCGTATACTACCTTATTATCCTGAAATTTTGTTCCTATAATTTTTCTTAAGGTTTTCCTTTCCGTTATTTCAAGCTTTTCTATCTGGCCTATGCGATTCATGGTTAATGTTTCTGCTGCGTACAGTGCTTCCGGCTTGATCACTGTTTTATAATGTTTAATTTTGGACCCCCATCAAAGGGATTTCTTATTGTATGTTTCTTTCGTCAATTGGAAGGCCAATTCAAGTTTGTTTTTCCTGGATTCCATTGCCTTGCCTTCATCTGCATTCCAACTAATCCATTCACCAAGATATTTGAACTCTTTTACAATTTCTATTTTCTGTTCTTGGATTTTAAGGTATTTATTTGAGTATTTGTTGTTTGTCATGATTTTGGTCTTTTCAAAAGATATGTTTAGACCTATTTTAACTGCTTGTTTCTTTAATTCAAGAATCTGCTCCCTTGCTTCCTCCATTGTTTCAGCAAACAAGGCCATATCATCTGCAAATGCAATACAGCTAATTCTAAGATTCTTCTTTTTGTAACCCAATCCTATTCCACTTTTTATATTTTTCCTCCATTCCCTGACTACTTTCTCAAGTGCACAATTAAACAATAAAGGGAGAGCCCATCCCCTGCCTGACTCCCTGTTTTTACTTCAAATGAATTCGATAGTTCACCCATAAATTTAACTTTCGAAACTGTATTTGTTATAGTTGCTTTTATGATATTAGTTGTTTTCTTATCCAAATTTAGTTCTTCTAGTACGGATATAAGAGATTCTCTATCAATGGAATCGTAGGCCTTTTTAAAATCAATAAAAGTAATTACATACGTTTTAGCTCTTACTTTTTGGTATGCAATAATGTTTTTAAGATTGAACATTTGTTCCACGCATGATCTACCTTTTCTAAAACCTCCCTGGTATTCTCCCAATTGTGTGTCCAATTGTGGCTCTGCTCTCATTAAAAGGACTTTTGAAAAAATCTTATATGTTACATCCAGCAATGATATACCTCTATAGTTGTTTGGGTCTGTTTTTAAGCCTTTTTTGTAAAGAGGATGGATGAGAGCTGTTTTCCACTCTACTGGGATATCTTCTTTTCTCCAGATTTCATCGAAAACCCATTGAAGAGATTTAACTGCATTTTCGTTAGCTTTTTTCCACAATTCGGCACTATTTGGTTTTCTCCAGACGCTTTATTGTTTTGTAACTCTGAAATTATTTGTTGTAGTTCGACAAGTGTTGGTGGTTTTACTACTTCATTATAATATCTGTTTTTTTATTTTACCAAATTACTTATTAATTTTACTTATAATTAACGAACACGTGGAATCGTAATAAATATCGTATAAAACAGGATAAAAAATAATGATAGACATTAAATTTAAATTTATAGCGAACTAATTAAAACCAGTAAGTATTATTCAATACAGAATGGAAAAAATAATATGAATATCTTATTAAATAATGTAATAAATTAAATAAATACAACGTCAAAACTACACGCACGCACACATACATACACGCTCGCACGCACGCACGCACACACACACACACACACACACACACACACACACAAAATGAAATAAGTAGAATTTACAGTCATTGAAAATAATACAATAAATACATTTAATATGAAGGAATATACCAAAAATAACACATAACAAATCATTGAATGACAACAATACAAAAATTTAAGCTGATATAAAACAAAAAACTGAAAAACAAATAATTGTAACGACATAAAGACCGACAAAATAAACAATATTTGACGAAATACAAAATAAAACAACCCTTAAGGACACGAGTGCAATGAATTTGCTACACGATACACGGAACGGTGTTTGGTGTCTGGAAAATATATCGAGAAGAGTTTTTTTGTCATTGCACTGCGAGTATAGCCTTTCGTTATACAAACAAACCCAAGCCTGGGTAACTGTTTTAATGGAACAACGTTACACGGGTAAACAATGTTCACTGGCCCCGGGGCCACACTTTGAAACTCCTACAGTAAACACAACTTTTTCTCCGGACTGTACTCGTATTGTTCCTGCCGTGACCATGGTCTTCTGTTGGGAACGATGATGCACACAGAATTGTTAAAACGTTTAAAATATCCACCTTGTAACGTTATAAATGAAAACTTTGGTTTCCATATGTAGAATTTCTGACGGTAGAGGTAACGAACTGCTTTCCTGTATTAACAGTGGCAGATGGATTATAAACATTGTTTTGTAGAAATCGTTGAAGTAGTTTTAATGTAATATTTACAAAACAAAATAATCATAGTGTTTTGTAAACGTTGTGCAATAATTTAGGATATAAACCAGTAGGACCAAATATAATAAAAAAAACAATTGGATGCAATACAAAAGCATTCAGTTATCCAGCATGTTTTTTAGAAAAATAATTTCTATCTGAAAAACGGCTAAAACCGGTGGAATTGAAACACTATGTAAACATTTATTTGGTAATGATCCACTTTGAAAATAATAATAGCTTTATTTACTGTCTGGTTTCAAAATGGCGTCCAATTAAAATTGATAATGTCGAATATCTTGAAAACCATATTTTCACGAAAAAAATACAAGAGACAAGAACGTATCCTCTTTTAAATACAAAAATGATTTTGTTTAAATTTCTTCTGTAATTCAAAGGCTAATCAATTGCTTCTAAAGTAGTTTTACGAATTACAGACAACAGCTACCAAGAAATGAATATATACATTAGATTAGATTAAATGCCAGAGGTAAAGGGATTTAAAGCCACAGGCACTGCGATCTAACCATTGTTCAACCTTTTGTACAACTAAGCCTTTCAGCATACTGGTTGTTGTAGCCTACGGGAGAAATAGAAGTCCGGGCGATTATCAGGTCGGCAGCAGCCTGGCGAGGCACTCTTCCGATTCGGAATGGTGAAGTGAAACTAAGAAGTCCGTTTGTTTATAGTTGGCCGGATCCCTCCTATTTCCTCCCACAAGTTGTGGTATCTTGTGCTGTTGGTCCGGGTGTTGGTAGTGTACTTGTTGTGCAGTAGGTGCTCCTCCCCGATGTTCTACCGAACAACGATTTTCGACTTGTTTATTATTAAAACTAGAAAAAGAACGCACCAATTAGAATGAAGTGTTTATGATATGATATGATAAACCACGGGGATATGATATGATGCGCCAGAAGTAGTGCCTGGGCAGAAGTGTATTAGTCTAGCTTAGTACAGACCAGAGATACGCGTGCACTGCGAACCAATCGGAAGTGAGTTTTGCTTGACGGCAGTGAATTAGATTTCGCAGGCTAAGGCTCTTTTCAAGCCGAGAGGGAAGTACGGTGGTTTTTAGCGTGGTTGTTTGGGTGTTAGTAAGCGGAAATGGGCGATGACATAGTGTTCTTAGTAAGTTCGAGCAGTCCACCAAGTTATTCTCCTAAGGGTACTCATCTGGAAGCCCTCCAGCTAGCAAAAAATGTACAATCATAGATTAGGTGATCTGCAGTTTCCTCTTACATCCTGCATGACCTACACACGGTTTCCTCTTGGATTCATATCCTGTTCGAGTGCACCCTCACCACATCTGGTAGAATCTCGCTTAGGTTTAGGGATCCAGTTTATCATCTTTGCCATCTGGAGCACATCACTATCCATTACCATCTCCAGTCATGGAGTACAGTTTCCAGTCAGGATCTTCAGCATCTGAGATACTTCTATTAACTCTCAGTTCCTTTGTTTTGAGGATAAGGGACCCGTAATTTGATTCCTACTTCCAGGTTTCGCAGGAAGCTCCTCTGTTGCCCATTCTTGAATGTTTTGATGAATGTTTTAGAGATGTTTTTGAGATGAATAATTTACAGTTTCACTTCCGTTGTAGTTTGAATGTGTCCGTACACATAGAATACCTTTCTTGATAGTTATACATGACGAAAGCATCTCCTGCGAGTTGACACATATAAAATAATTAAATTTATTTTAATTAAATCGTAACTGATTTTTTGAAATTCCGTTTCATAATCGTGCAGTAAAAAATTCCGTTTTTTGGCAAGCCTCAGTATTAAATCAGCAATAAAATAGTCAAGTATCAGAAGTTTTTAGATAAATTTTATAATCTGCAGTGGGCTGAACTTTTGAAGCTAATTTTTAGAAGCAAACTTTTCAAATGTAAATAAGCAATCTGAAGGGCGTTGTACGTTCTCTTACAAATAAAACTAATTAAAATACTAAATGCAAACCATTAGGTCTACTTTATCGATGTGAAATGTATTTTACAAATTGCAATAACATCCTTCAAAACTCACTTGCTGAAAAAATTACCAAATGAAAATGTCCCGACAATTATTATCATTTATAATGATATACAAACAGAGGGGTTAGTTACCCTCCAAAATCGCAGTTTGTAATTACGTACATACAATTGTTCTCGTGCAAAGAGATAACTTAAATAAATTGTTAACGTCGCTCTGCTTTTCGTCGTTTTTTTAATGTTTTGCAATTATTGTTGTTTAATAAGTAAAAAAAAACTAGTAATTTAATTATTCCGGTTTTGACATCTTTCTTCGTTAGCTTACGAAAATTTCATTTTGTAGAGATATTTCCTTGTTTTAATTTAAAGGTTGGTATTCCTCTCATTCTTGCCTAAAGTTATAGTTGTGACGCTGTATTGGACTAGCAGAGAATTGCTAGAGTTCGTTAAGTATTTAAAAAAAATTAATTTAATAAGTTGTTTGTTTTGGTACGACTTATTTCACTTATAAATTAACGTTTGTACTTCGTGAATATATTAGATTAGATTCAAACTAGAGGCAGGGACTGCGATCAACAGACCAATTGTGCAACTAAACCTCTTAAGTACTAGTTTAGAAGATTGATGGCCTTAGTAAGTTCCAACAATCCACTGACTAGCTCATTTTGCTGAAGATCCCTAGGGTCCTGGAAAAAACCCCTAGCCTCTTACCAGCAAGAGCTTCACAATCAAGGATTATGTGTCCTGCAGTCTCCACCTTGAGTTTATATTAGATTATATTCAAACTAGAGGAAGGGATAATAAACGCCAGGCACTGCGACCAACAGACCTATTGTGTAACTAAACCCCTTAAGTACTAGTTTAGCAGATTGATACCCTTAGTAAGTTCCAACAATCCACTGACTAGCATGAGCTGAAGTTCCCTAGGATCCTGGAAACCAAGATCCCCTAACCTCCTACCAGCAAGAGTACATGTTCTACCGTGTACACATCTATCCTGCACATGTGCACCCTATGATCACAGTGTCCAGTAATAAGCCTCATGGTTTGCCTGAGGTGTGCTCTGCCCAAGAAGTCTGCTGCCCCTTTATGGACGTCTGCTCCATATGGAAATATGCTTTACAGGCGCTTACTATTGGAATGCCCATGAAGGTTATCCCATCTTACCTGG
This sequence comes from Callitettix versicolor, assembly GCA_022606455.1. Taxonomy (NCBI): domain Eukaryota; kingdom Metazoa; phylum Arthropoda; class Insecta; order Hemiptera; family Cercopidae; genus Callitettix; species Callitettix versicolor. The sequence goes on from CM040188.1 coordinate 20,803,833, forward strand.
TGTTGCTTATTAATTCATCTATTAATAGCAGACCTGGCCAACGATAGAGAGGTCCTTAAAGCCGGCTCAGATCCGATGAACTCAGATGCAGGTCCCAATCCAACCATTCGATCTGCTTCCGATCTGCCTCAAGGCTTAGCATAATAATACTGTATATGAAAAATTGTTGTATATTTATAATAATACTTCAATTTAAATCAATGTTGTACAAAATATTAGAACGTTTTTGTAATATGTGTTGGTAAATTACATAACGTTTACCATGTATGTAATTTATATACATTGGTAAACGTATGTCTTGGTCTAACGTTTTTTTGAATTATGAAAATTTTGTAATTAATAATCCCATTTCTTTAACACATACATCTCATACGTCCTCATATTGCTAGTATGAGTTTTTGTTGCCGTGTTTGTTAATATTGCTTGTATTTTTACTCTTTGAATAATTTGAATTTAGTGTGTTTGAATTATAGTCTAACCACTTAGTAAACGGCCTGCGCGAGAATTTCTCGCGCATGTAGAATTCCCCTCCAACTCCCTCCAACACAGAGTCGGCCGATCTGAGTCTATAAACTGTTACTACTCAGCGCTAGTGAAGGAAGGAGGGAGCTGTGGTGAGAGTGGATCGACCTTTCTCTTGCGCATTTTCCTCCAACACAGAGTCGGCCAATCTGAGTCTACAAACTGTTACTACTCAACAATAGTGACGGAAGGAGGGAGCTGTGGTGAGAGTGGATCGACCTTTCTCTCGCACATTTTTTTCCAACACAGAGTCGGCCAATCTGAGTCTACAAACTGTTACTACTCAACGATAGTGACGGAAGGAGGGAGCTGTGGTGAGAGTGGATCAACCTTTCTCTTGCACATTTTCCTCCAACACAGAGTCGGCCAATCTGAGTCTACAAACTGTTACTACTCAACGATAGTGACGGAAGGAGGGAGCTGTGGTGAGAGTGGATCGACCTTTCTCTCGCACATTTTTTTCCAACACAGAGTCGGCCAATCTGAGTCTACAAACTGTTACTACTCAACGATAGTGACGGAAGGAGGGAGCTGTGGTGAGAGTGGATCGACCTTTCTCTCGCACATTTTTTTCCAACACAGAGTCGGCCAATCTGAGTCTACAAACTGTTACTACTCAGCGATAGTGACGGAAGGAGGGAGCTGTGGTGAGAGTGGATCGACCTTTCTCTCGCACATTTTCTTCCAACACAGAGTCGGCCAATCTGAGTCTACAAACTGTTACTACTCAGCGATAGTGACGGAAGGAGGGAGCTGTGGTGAGAATGGATCGACCTTTCTCTCGCACATTTTCTTCCAACACAGAGTCGGCCAATCTGAGTCTACAAACTGTTACTACTCAACGATAGTGATGGAAGGAGGGAGCTGTGGTGAGAGTGGATCGACCTTTCTCTTGCACATTTTCTTCCAACACAGAGTCGGCCAATCTGAGTCTACAAACTGTTACTACTCAACGATAGTGACGGAAGGAAGGAGCTGTGGTGAGAGTGGATCGACCTTTCTCTCGCACATTTTCTTCCAACACAGAGTCGGCCAATCTGAGTCTACAAACTGTTACTACTCAACGATAGTGACGGAAGGAGGGAGCTGTGGTGAGAGTGGATCGACCTTTCTCTCGCACATTTTCTTCCAACACAGAGTCGGCCAATCTGAGTCTACAAACTGTTACTACTCAGCGATAGTGAAGGAAGGAGGGAGCTGTGGTGAGAGTGGATTCGACCTTCCTCTCGCACATTTTCTTCCAACACAGAGTCGGCCAATCTGAGTCTACAAACTGTTACTACTCAGCGATAGTGAAGGAAGGAGGGAGCTGTGGTGAGAGTGGATCGACCTCTCTCTCGCACATTTTCTCTCTCTGTCACAAATGGTGCTCTTATAAGTCTGTGTTCTATTGTAGATAGGTTTTTCGACCTGTTTACACTAAGTATTTTTAAAGTCAACTAAAGTAATATAAAACCTTGTATTTTGTGACACACTTTGATGTTTTTCAATGTTTGGCTTATACTCGTACTGTGTTTTGGGGCAAATCGCAAATCATATTATTTTAGAATGACTTAGAAAACTTCAAAAGTTACATATTATTAGATACGCATGCATTTTAAATAAAACAATTAGCAATATGATAATTTTATAAATTCTTAGAAGCTTGATAACGTACCAAACGAGTTTCGTTCCAATAAATTTCAATAGATATCACGTTGTTAGCCTTGTAAATAGCACAAGATACGGTAAAAATGAATAACTACAATTGTATATATTCTATAAATATATCTACAGAACGTTATGTGTTTCCAACACGTTTAAAATGAGTTTATTCAGATAAATTCTGTATTGGAACATTCTCGAAGTAAATTTATGTACTGCGTTTTTAATCAAGTAACTAGTATTATCGGGTTTATACTATAACCTTGGTTATTTGGCCATAACAAGCTTTATGTTTGTAACACTGTGTTTTCTAATTTTAAATAGGACAAGATTTATTGATAACACAGAATGCAGCGTGCAAAGCTGCATAATACACTTAGTGTACAGTATGCAGTGTACAGATATAAACTATTGGCCAGAAAAATAATTGTGTTTTTTTTGAAAATCCGCGCCAGCTTAATTTGTTTTTCTATAAAATATGGCCCAACGTGTTGTTTAATATAAGGCCTGTTGTTTATGTACCTATTGTGAAAGTTTAATATTATACGTAAGAAGTAGACACATATTTATATTTAGTTGAAATGGTTAAAAACGTTTATATTTTATTTTTACGTTAATTTAATAAAAGTTTATCTACATCAAATGCCAAAAAAAATTGCTTGATTTATCTATTTCCCGATATTGAGTCACAAATTGTCAAACAAACCAAATTTAAAAATAAAATAATTTTTATTATCAATATAACACAATGAATTATTTCAGCTCATGTTTATTTGGTCCACCGTGTAAACATGGACAAATTAATTCTAAAAGGTTTTATTCATAATCTTTGTATTTCATATTTTTAATTTATTTGAAAATATATAGTAACATAAAGCATGCTTTCACTGTTGTGTTAGACGTATAAAAAAATTGTTCTAACCTAATTAAATAAATATTATAATCATTTAAAGAAATGTAAATTTTAATATTACAAGTAGTTTGAAAACAATTTCAAGAGAAGATCGACTGGGAATGAGTTATAGAATCGGACTTATCTATAAGATTTAGACCTGGGAAATTTAAATAGGCTCCAAATATGACTATAGATTGCTTTTTAAGAACCATTTAAATCTTCATTTTTTATTTATTTTTTTTCCGGCGAAAAACCGTTAAGGTTATCATCGCCGTCTTCATTTTTTTAATATATATATATATATATATATATATATATATATATATATATATATGCCAAATGTAACATATTTACTTGTATAAAAATAATTATATTTTTAAGCTTTAAAAATATGGTCGTTTTGGAACAATTGAATGATTTCGTCAAACCAAAATATTACGAAATTTGATTTTGTGCCAAGATTGAATCAAATCGGAGTGTTTAACTTTTAATAATTACTGTACATTGAAAATAATAAAATGAACCCTTACCTATGACAGATTTATTTTCTTAATTGCAATGAATTTTTTAATTTTTAAATGCTAATTTATGCCATTTTTTACACTAATATGCGCGCTCAATCTCTCTTCCGCATTCGCGCACACACGCACACACACACACACACACACACACACACACACACACACACACACACACACATACACACATACATACATGCATACTTACATACGTACATATATACATGCATACACGCAAGCACGCAAGCACGCACGCATGCAAAAATGAGTGTGTGCGTGTTTGTGTGTGTGTGTGTGTGTGTGTGTGTGTGTGTGTGTGTGTGTGTGTGCGTGCGTGTGTGTGTGTGTGTGTGTGTGAGAGAGAGAGAGAGAGAGAGGAAGAATATATATATATATATATATATATATATATATATATATATATATATATATAATTTTTTAAGAATCCTCAAAAAGTGGTCAACGCTCATTTCAAGGTCCCGGATCTAGGTCGTACCAAGATGGCCGCTCCGATTACACATTTTGCAATATTCCAATAGAAATTCTCTAATTAAACAAAAACTCGCAGCCTGTATTACAGTAACCGTTTCTATTTTATTGATTTCAAACAATAAGGTTAGGCTCAGATTAAGGCCTCTCTGTTACAATAGCGTGCAGGGTTAAATCTGTGCTAGGTAGGACGTGGGAAAACACAGATGTCTTCTAATTAGGCATTTAGCCCTCATGCAGCAAAGCTACCCTCCCCCTCGTCCCTACCCTGCATCCACCCCGCTATCCTATGCTCAATTAAAACAATTAAGATACGTGTAAATAGATTCACCCGTCTTTCTGGGTATCGGAACACATGTGTCGGCGCGGAAGTTTGTTTTTGCTTTGAAACGCTCGTTCACGTTCCCACGCACTTGAATTAATCAATATCAATCAATGAATATATATATATATATATATATATATATATATATATATATATAATTCGGTCTACAACGTTCTACGCCGTCTTTCGATCTCCAACCTCCACCGATCGCGGTCCCACCACAGGTCTTCTGGTAGATCCCTTTTTTTTATTTCCTTTTCGACTCCCTCTCTCCAGCTCAGTCTCGGCCTTCCTCGTTTTCTTCTTCCAGGTGTTCGCCATTGCATGATTTTTTTGGGAATTCGCTCATCCGGCATTCTTTTTACATGCCCGTACCAAACCAGTTGTTTTGTTCTTATATCCTCTACAATTGTATGTCTTACGTCCATTATCCTCCGTATACTTTCATTTCTCACTCTCTCTTTTCTTGATCTTCCTGCCGCTCTTCTCCAAAAGTATATTTATATATATATATATATATATATATATATATATATATATATATATATATATATATATATATATATATATATATATATATATATATATATATATATATATATATATATATTATTAAAATAATAAATTAAAAAGCAATATAAAAATTTGTATTCATTTTTAAGATCTATTTTACATATTTATTTTCATAGTGAAATTCAATACACATTTTTTTAGAATTTTCTTTGCTTATTACCAATAAAACAATATTATTGTTCTACAATCCTGTAAACACATGCTTTTTACTACTGACTTTTGCGTACTTACATTAAGTCAAAAAACACACATTTACGGAAATTGTTATGTGAACTACACCAGTTCTATTTAATTTTGCAGGTAAAAAATACTAACACTATCACGTGTGCCCCTTAATGTGCGATTCTAGTATTTCAGTGGTTTTTATTTTTCTCTTTGACCAGAAATCAGGATGAAATCTTTCGTTAGCCGTAACTCAATAGCAAAGAGGTTTTTTAAGGCGAAAAGCACATTAAGGCTATTGTCGCCTTCCTAAATGTAACTGTGAGTGTAAAGTGTTAAAGTTGTAAGTGTAGTGTTGTAACTGGAAATGTGTGTTAGACTCGGGTACCGCGAGGGATGTCCAAATCCTCTCAATAGGTGCAGGTGGTCTGTATCAGCAAAGCGAAGCAGGATCAATATTTTTGTAATATTTTAAAATTATTGTCACTCATAGACCATGTCCTAAACATTTCTGCATTTTTTTATTAGACGCCCTAATATACATAAAATACATATTTCTTCATGACTTGAAAAATGCGAATTACACTGGAAACAATGTAAATCCTTTATCTTTCATTCCAATGGTAGGAGCCGCCTCGGTGGCCTAGTTGATAGCGTACTGGGCTTCACCCCGAGGACCCGGGTTCGATTCCCGGCCAGAGCTTGGCATTTTCATACGCTGTAAATCATCCCTTCGTCTGCATTAACCCAAGTGTGCACAATAGTCGGACGTTAAACACAAAAAAACAAATAAAAAAAAATCAAATGGTAGGGACTGGTCAGATGGTCAGACGAATTTGGTTTCTAGAACTTTTGATGTCGAATCGACAATTGAGAAGGGAGATCGTGCTGGGAAAATTTAGAGACACAGTACGGTACACAGGTAGCTCCAAGACAAAGACAGGCACTGGTGCCTGAGTGTACTTTCTGAGATCGATGTTGAAGAAAGTAGCCCTGAGACAGTATGCAACAGTATCCCAGGTTGAAGTAATGGTCATAATGACTGCTCGGGAGAACGGGCCTCCTAGAAGGCTCATTTATAATAGTCATACCGATAGTCAGGCACTTGCGGGTCCTACAGTTCTGTCCAAGATGGTCTGGAAATGTCGGGAGAACCTCAACGCTATGTCCCTGGGTAAACAAGTTACTCTCTACTGGATTCCGGGGCATGAGGAGGTTGAGGTCAATGAGGAGGTAGACCGACTGGCTGGACTGCATTTGAGTTTATCGGACCTGAACCGGCTTTACGGATTTCTAAGTAGTTGGTCAGGTCTGCTATTAATAGGTGAATTAATAAGCAACAACAGGTAAGATGGGATAATCTTCATGGATATTCCCATAGTAAGCGCCTCTTATAGGGTTCCATATAGAGGGCTTAAAAGGGTGGCAGATAATTTTGGCAGAGCATGACTCAGGAATAGCATAGGGCTTATTACTGGGCACTGTGGTTTGAGGGTGCACATGAACAGGTTAGGTATGTACCATGGAAAAGCTGTGCGTAGGTTGTGTAGGAAACAGGAGGAAAATGCAGGACACATAATCTTTCATTGTGAGGCTCTTGCTAATAGGAGGCTAACGGTTTTTTGTTTTCAGGATCGTAGGGATCTTCAGCAGTATGAGCTAGTCAATGGATTGTTGCTACTTACAAAGGGTCTGCTAAACTAGTACTGAAGAGGTTTAGTTGTCAAATGGTCCGTTGACCGGAATGCCTGAGGTTGTATTATTCCTTGAATCTATCTATCTAAAGCCCATATCCGTTCAACAGCTATTCCCAGAAGAAACATAGTATCAACCTTTCGACAAAATTATACCTGACATTTTCGAGGTTTTTCGCGCTCGAATTCTGAAAAAATGCAGAAAAAAACAAAGAAACAAACACAATATAATGGCATTTCGAATTTAAAACAGTATCAAAACCATTTTAAAAATGTGAAGAACAATTTTGTCGAAACGTTGGAAGAAAAAATCTTCTGGAAACAGCTGCGTCGAATAAATGTACACGTTTTGGAATGTAATTTGCATAGTCCTATAGATAATGTGTAACCACTGCCGAAAAAGTAGTCTAGAGGTCAGGATCATTGCTTATTTAAAAATCCAGGTTTGGGTCTTACAACGATGGCTGCTCTAATACAAATAAGATAAAAAAAAATTAATGAAGTCCTTGACGTTATTGACGATTTTAAAATCATATTTTCAAAAATAATGGTTTTTTAAAAATATTTTAATGGAAGCCATTTTAAAAATGGTTAAAGCGTTTTTAAACGTAATGAATGTGATCAATTTATTAGAAAAATCATTATTTTTCATTTATGTTAATCAACATCCTTATAGTTCTATCAAGTAATATGTACAGAGTTTATTGGAAAGTATATTTACTCGTTTTGGATAAACAATATGACTGTAGAAACGATAACAAAAAGGAAAATTATTATTCTTTTAGGATTAAAATTTGTATTTGACCTAACGTTTAAACGCTAGAGGTGCATAGCCAACCGACGCTAATCTTAAATCTCGTCGTTTCCCACACAGCCACTAAAGGGACAGTTTATTTTCGTCTTTAAACATTACGATTTTCTCAAATCTTCTTTGTCGAAATCTTCCTCTTCCCTCTTTCCTCGTGCTTCCAGTTTCCTCTTGATTACACTGGCTCACAAGCTTCCGGCACGCTGCGAGGAAATTCGTTAACCTAACTTCGCGCAAAGTTAAGCTTCCTCTTAACGTACAAGGTAAAAAACAGTGCTTTAATTTTGTTTCTTTCGCAAAATTTCACACATACACACGCGCGCCCTCACACACACACACCGCGAGTAGTGTCAGTGGTCTTTATGGGAATGATGAATGAATTTTTAGGCTTACAATTTCACTGCGACCTTTATAGATCTATTCGAGGAAGTCATCTCGTCAATAATGAAGTATGAATTAAAAGAGGAAGTCACCCATCTTAAATTCTCTATAATTATATACTTTATGAAAAGTCTAGGACGAGAGAATACGCTGTAACTGAGCATATTTCTAGGACTAAAAGGGTTCTATATATCTGAGATGCTCAGTTATATCGTCTTCTCCAGTCCTAATCTCTTCACAAGGTTTGGAGAGAATTTAAGATGGGTAGCTAACCCTCTTCTAATTGGTGACTTCCCCGTTCATTATTGAGAAGCTTGCAGATGCTAGCTAACTCCTTTTCAATTGTTTTTCTTTTAACATTTGTTAAGGTTTTGCTCCATATGGCCAGCTTTTTGTTGTGCGGTGAAATTATGCCCATTCTATTTTACGTCATTACTGAGTATAACACGCACAAGTAGCTAAGGAAACGTGGTCCGCCCACACAAAGCTCTGTATGCATGGGTCACTGAGAGGTTGTCAGGTATCCTAGAGCTCCTTTTGATACACAATTAGGTCTGTGCTATTCACTCCGTCAGCACGGATCGATTGCTCTTTATAGTTAGTCAAGCTATGTAGAGTAACGAATTTGTGTGTTTGTGTCTTGAATAGATGAACTAGAATTAATTAATAATTAAATAATTCTCTAAGACATATAAATTATTTAATAATTTAATTACAATGAGTCGTTTAATTTTTAAGTTACAATAAAATCGTACAAAATATCGTTATTAGTTTAAGCCTGTAGATTTTTCAACAATAAGTAGTCATACAGCAAATCAGAAGTCTTTTGAGATCATGTTTTAAAATCACACGCGTTTGCTTGCATGTGACGTACGTATTTTCATAGTCTCCGTCAGAGGGGACTTTACATTATCTGAGAAATATTAGTGTATAATTATATATACATATAATACATACACAATTATATATACAGTATATAATACATATACTGTAGTACTCCATAAACAAGCGCGCGCAAGCACACTCAACGAACGCGTGCACACGGAATACCGCTGTAAGCAACTTTATTGCTGACATGATGGAAGCAAAGTCCTAAAAAAATATCGCAATATTAAATGTGTATAATTTTGAAAATTTGATTTTACTTTCATAATCAGTGTTAAAATTTGTATACATTTTTGACTTTAAAATTATATTGAAAATACAAAAATAAATCTTACCGCTTCTTTGAAGAACTTGAGTTCGGTTTTTACCATGATACATTTCAGTAACCCATTTTTTAATGCAAATTTTCTAAAATATGTGCTGTAGACTTGTACGGGTTTCATCGTAAGAGCTGCAACAAACTTCGGTGTATTTTGGTCTGTAAAATACGAAACATATTTAAAACAAAGTTCATTAACTTTTTACTAAATTAAATCGAACGCGCTAATAGCAACTAATGTTTTTCTAATGAGGAAGATAATGTAATGTTTACAATTTTAGTAAACAGTTTTCATTCCGTAAGTCCTAGAGCCGTGCCGATATTAAATGCAAACAGAAAAAAAGTAAACCTAACCTCTAATTTACTTCAAATTGGTACAAAGCCGTTTTCTTTATAAAACCAACTTTGTATTGCATTATTAAAACTTAATTTCGAACTTTTCATACGTACGACAAGTCGCGCGGCGATTTACAACCCTAAAGGGATGCGGACTGCGGGGTACGAATGCTTTAAAAACTGTTTTATTCATACGGAAAAAGTACGCAAAAGTTGGCGACTAGAAGTTTAAGGGGAAAAGTTTGCAGGGCGCATGTGAAAGGTATTTTAGTCCCGCTTTGTTTTAATTATTATTAATAGCCTTCTAGGGGATGGGGGGGAGTTTATGCCCTCGTCTGTGAGGACTGTTTTATAAACAACCCTCTAACTTGAATTCGTTGTCTCAGTAGCTAGGGGTGGTTTTATCCCCTCAAATCCTTGACATAACTCGAGTGTATTATTTAAGTTCATGTCACTTGGTACAGGTTTAGTGTCGATGTTTGTACTACGGCATGATCGCTGAATACAGATACAACCGTAAGGGTGCAAAATCGTTTCAAGTTTGATAGAGTGGAGGAATATTTTATTTTACAGGAAAAGTACATTATTTTTTTAACTGTTGGTTTTTAGGTATTTTTTTTATTTAACTATTAAGCGCTGCTTTTGTTAATGCTATCATTGCTGAATATATAATTTACAAATATTTTATTTTGTTGAAATTAATACTTGAACGTAGCTTAGATATTGTATACTGCAGTTATAGTAAAAGATCAGTTGTTTTTTTTATTTTAATTAGTAAAGATCAGCTGATTTCATCGAACAGCTGGTAGGCTGTAGTAATTGAGGTTATGTTGTTCAAAATCAGCTATATTAACAACAATTATTATAAACGTTTATATTAATGTCGAATGCATTATATACGTTTACAAAGTGCACGTGTTCTTAAACTTAGGAAAAATACCGAAACGAAAGCAATACAATGTTTTCGTATAGTACGCGTGTACTGTTACGGAAATGAAAGAGACAGAAATAGAGGAACGAAATTCGTTTGCTTGTTTGTTTCATATTTCCGTTACATTTTCTCGTTCGGCAGAACTTTTTTACACTACGCTCGCCAAAACGCTTCGCCTCAAAAATTTCCATTTGGCTTTCGTACAGTAGATTATCAAAATCTTCACTAATTCATTCAAAAATCATGGGAAAATAACTTTAGACAAGTGATAATATACACAAACGATTCGAAAAAATGCGCTCTCAAAATTGATTTTATTAAAAACGATTATTTTCAAAATTATTTAAGAATCGAATTATTAATAACTACTACAAATCCATTGGCTCTAAAATATTTGAATGTGCATGTTTTCTGCAATTTAGGATATACCAATTGGATAGAATTTACTTTACCACGTGATGTGAACGTTTTTTATATTTATATTTAAAAATAGCATTGCTACTTTGCGGACTATCTTTGAGAAATGAGCTATTGAGCCTACATCATGTTAAATACCAGACCAGTGACCTTGAAATAATCATCAATTGTGTGTGTGTGTGTGTGTGTGTGTGTGTTGTGTGTGTGTGTAGCACGCTTGATTCAAACTTATATGAAAATATTAATCTTATTAATAGCTTTTTCCCGAAAAAAATTGTTTTCTTAATAAACAATATCGATATTACGATAGACTAGACATATATTTAAAATTGCATCCAAATCTCGAAGTTAGTTGAACCTCCAACGATATAAACAGTTAGACATATATGCATACAGGACAATACTTACGTAAAAAACATTTTCTCTAGGATTACTTAAAAATTATAGACAGATTTGTTTTAAAAATCAACCCACATTCTTTATACTTTGTAAAGTGGGGACATTTTTAAAGGTATTCGTTTTTAATATGCATTTGTATAAATTAATCGTGATATGAAATCGATATTTAAAAATGCATGATACTTAAAAAATGATTTAAAATACAAAAAGCCGTTCTTATTTTGTATTAAATAATAGAGTTTCAAATGTTCTGTAAACATAAACAATGCTGTTAGTTAAACATTTTAAACGACAGAACACTGTAAACAACCACTATTTAAGGGCACAGGTATACCGGAACACCTGTGTCTCGGGTGTGTGCAGGGCGGCCTAGCTTGGCACGGTCAGGCACTCGATGCTTCAAGGAGCTAATGACGGGGACAATCCTTGCACGCAACCAAGCACCGTTTGCAAATTATTGAGCCAAGCACGTCAACTAAACAGCGCTAATTAAAGATGCTACTTTCTTTAGTTTTTAACAGTAATTATACAGGTGTGTGACTTGTAATTTGGGGAAGGGGGGTAATTGTGTAGGGGGGGTTGTTTTCTTTCGCTCAACGTATAATTGCGTTTAATTACGGCAGGAATTAAAGTACACAATTTTTTTCTACGGTTTCAAAGTTTGTAGCCTATCTGTAAAACGATGTATGATTTTTTTTTCCTTATGAGTGTCTGTTGCTAAGTGTAGGCCTAAACAAACGTTAATAAAATCTGAAAAATGAAAACTGTGGCTGGTGACAAGTGAACAAAAATAACAATTAACAATAATAACAATTATTCCAGCACGTCTGAAAATTATTAACACGTTCACGGTGGTAATTAACATAAAATCTCAACTATATACGTAAATTGTTTTCCCGTAAAATTGTTAGAATGTTTATCTGTATAAGGTTTTAGGTGATATTGAACCGGAAAGAACTGTAATATATATATATATATATATATATATATATATATATATATATATATATATATATATAGAGGTTACGTCAGTGCGTCACTGGTGGTACACGACGCCTATTTGTAAACCATTGCTGTAATAGGCGTCGTGCGTCCCTGGTGGCACACTGTTATTGATCACACACACACACACACACACACACACACACACACACACACACACACACACACACACACACACACACACACACACATAAAGTTTCAAGTATACAAACTCGATAAGTGATGTGTTTTCTTCTTTGACGTCTTATTGTTATAATTTTCATAAAATATATGTTATTATTTTGAATGTGTTTTCAATTTAGTATTCCAATAAAGGTCACCAAGATAAAAAAAAACAGTAGGCCAAAATATATTACTTCATTATATTTAAAATTAAGCTTAAAAATTAAAGTAACGCTTTTAACATATCTATTGAATTTTAATTTGTTATCCTTTTAAATTACCTGTAAGGTTTGCCACGGTAAAGAAACAAAAGACCAAAATTTAATTTCTAGTATACTTTAAAATGGTCGTACAAATATTCTAGGCTTCAAACATGGGCGTCATAATAAATAAGCTTGTATGAAGTAAGAAAGAAAGAGGCACACTCATTGCACACGCCGCCTAATTTGAAGACGATCGTGCGTCACTGGCGACGCATTCTTGTTTCTCCGCAGTTTCAACGTGCGTCACTAATGACGCATATCGTCGTTAAACTGTTACCAGTAAGTTTTGTGCAAACAAACAAGTGAATTATTTTTAAATAATGATCACAGTGATTTAGAATATCATTAAATGATCCATACACTATTTCTTTAAATAAAATGTTTATTTTGTTCTAATCTAGGCACTTCTACATTGTTCACATTGCACTTCTCTAAGTTTTTATATTGGAATAGTCTCGATTTGTGCTTTGCTGTGTATTTTCTGATCTATTCCATAACACTGTCCTTCTTCGGGTCTGTTTTCTGGTGTTTTTGCAATGGTACGATAGTTACAATATTCTCCAATACTTTATTATGAAATTGTTATATATTGCTGTTTTGTGTACAGTCCCATAAATAAATAAATCCAGACATATTTCAACAATTGTTTATAGACAAGTTTATTATGTACATCTTAGTCTGAGTTCCTACCAAGGTATTATAATATTTGTTTATATTTAAGATTTAATTATCTTTTTCTTCCTTAATGTCATGTGTTTTTGTTATGTGAGTTTGACATCCAGCGTCATAACCAGATGGTAGATACGCTTGGAACTACTGAATTAATTTGATATATAAAAGTTTGATCTTATAGTTGTATACTGTATATGATAAAAGTCCGTGCAAACTTTTATAGTTAATGGGGAAAAGAAAAGGATAATATACAACAATGTACAATAATAAGTTCAACAACCACACTTAATATTGAGAATTTAAGTTGAGTAAAGGATGTATGTGTCTTTACATTTTTATTAATTTCAGTCTTTTTTCATCAAAATTGAAAAGACGTAAAAATATGTTTCGCACCTCTTAGTGAAATATGACGTATAGTTCGAATAAATACATGTCCTATGAAATATGTGGCAATAGGTACATGAACGAAAAAGAAGATAGGAAGATTTTTTATGAAATCGCCATCCGTAATTAAAAGTAAAAAAGAATGCATTTCGTAGGAAAAAATAATCAAAATAATATAATTTGGTGATATTTAATTACTAGAATACACTAATCTTTAATTCAATACTTGTATTTTATGATTATACATGAATATCTTCCTGATTACAATCGGTGCAAAACCATGCGGTCTACTACTTTTTGTCAATATGAACTTCTGTTAAAATATACCTTAATATTTTATACCTGTATTAAAGAATGCAACTCATTATTTTTAGGTTATTTAATATAACTGGCCTTACTTTGTTCTATTTTCGTATTTAAAACTATAACCTATAAAATTACGACTGAATTCTAACATTACCTTACTGAAATATTTACGAATTGAACCTACTATAACCGGATTTTACATTACTTACCTGAATTAGGCCACAGTGTTAACTGCTAAATAAAAGCAGAGTCCTTTATTTAATAAAATTTACATATTAGAACTGGACTAGATTTCGGTCAATAATTATTTAAGTCATGGATACAGTAATTACTTGAATATTACTTTCAAACATGTTTAAATCAATCAGCTGTTTTAGTACACAAACAATTATTTGTCACAATGCCCGCACCGTGCTGCACTCTAACGGGGAAACTTCATACTGCTCGTGGAATTTCGCTTACAAAACCTTTGTCTGTTATAACGCAATACCTTACATTTGTAACAATTACGATCGAAGTGTTTAGCTCAAATAATATATGACGTTTCGGCTATTTCACTATATACATTTAATAATGTTAACAACATATCACTCTAATTTAATGGTTGCTTCTCCCACTGTTTTATGATCATAACAGCTGTATCCAACATGTATTTTTTTTCTTTTAAAAGACTGAAGACAAACTTTCTTACAACGAATTAATATACATACACACACACACACACACACACACACACACACACACACACACACACACACACACACACACACACACACACACACACACACACACACACACACACACATATATATATATATATATATATATATATATATATATATATATATATATATATATATATATATATATATTATAGCGAAATGAAATACGGAGAACGCTGTAAGCTTTTATTTTTAGTCTTAATAACTTTATGTTACCCAAGACCTCAAATCTGGGTGAGAAAAAGTATATTTTCTCATTTTTACTACTTTTTAAATTATTATTTTATACGTTCCAGTAAATTGAAAGAGTGTTTAGAAAGTATTATAAATATTATTTTCTTTTATTTATTTCATTACAAATAGCTTCTATTAAACAAATTTTTAATTATATTTTAATTCATTTTATATTTTAATGAATTCTATTTTAATGTTGTTGAGATTTAGAACGATACATGTGTATCATTAATTTAGCAAAAACTTGCATAGAGTTGAACTCATCCACGTAGGCTTCGGTGCATACAGTTTTAATTGTGAGTAGTTCATAATTGTACGGTAAATATGATTAAAAAAATTCCAGTGTTCTCGAGAATACAACTTTATGCAAATTTTAAGCTAAATTTGGTACGACTAAGTGGTTGAAAAACCTATTACAATATTTAATCCAAAAGTACAACACAGTGTGTTAAAAAAGGTGTAGTGGAAACATTGTAGTACACAAACAGCCAATGACAAAACCCATCTAATTTCCTTAAAATGGTTCAAAACATTTTAGATTAATGTAACAATTCACAATTGTTCGTAAAAAAATTCACAAAAAAAATAATTCACAAAAAATTCGTAAATTAATATTTTAAAATTTTAAATTTTCTACATTATCTTGATATTGTAGAAAATTTAAAATTTTAAAATATTAATTTACGAATTTTTCAACAAAAGTAATATCGGTAAACGTTTGGAAAAAACTGTTAAATATTTTTTCTACTATTACTGTTCACGTTTAATATTTTTAATGTAAATTATAAAAATATTTGAATAATAACATAATTTATTACGTGATGATAATAATATGTATTATTTTTTGGAGAATTCTATCCAATATATTAAATTATAATATTTTCAATCGTATAATTTCCATTTCCATCACGTTTTACAGTGTTCTTCTGTTTATTTTTATGTAAAGGGTGATTTTAAATAAAACATTGGTGCAGACATCTTTTAAAAATTTTGACGAGATCATCTAAAATTAAAGTGATTTATATATAGTACGTTCTCGTGCAAATCGGTCAGTTTCGTCTGCATTCTTTGTAGTTTGTTAATTTGGAAATCTCAAAATTTTCAGTTTGTTGAAAATGTGAACACAGTCGTTGAAGCAAATTCAATTTTGCGTCACGTATTTGCTTGAATATGTGCGTTATTTAATTTTAATAATTTCTTTGTTTGTCCTTTGAAGTTTTTTTTGTTATTTGTACTTAATTAAAAAGCAAATGAAACGTAATAAATGTACCTGCATTTTGTATAATTATTAATTACTTTAAAGGATATTTATTTTGTCAAATTGAAGTGATTAAAGTTTTATTGTTGTTATGTAGCAATTTAATTAAACAATAAACTGAATAAACAAAAATCTGAATAATTAAATAAAATTATGTGTAATACAGTCTACGTAACGCGTGTGTTACTGTGCCATTAATTATTTCGTTTTTTCTATACAATTTCGTTTTGTTTACAAGAGATAAATCTAAGCCGTTTTCAAAAGTAGCTAAGAAACATTACATTCAATTATCCCCTCTCCCAAAAACAAGTCCAGAAGCTATAAAAAACCACAATTATTATTTTTTTCAAAATCTTTTTAATTAGGATAAATATTTTCCATACATGAAGCCCTATAACCGAAATCAGTGAACTAGTTAAGAAATTATCACATTAAAAGTGTACAAAATCATTTAGGCATATTTTATTCTTATTTTTTTATAATATGAGTGTTTAAAAAAATAACAGGATTGTGTTTTTTTAAGACCAGGTGGTCGAAATGGCTAAAGCATCTATCAGTCTACTGCGTCACTAAGGTGCACATCTAAGGTTTCTTAGAGCGGCAGTTGCTCCTGTTGCTTTTCCCTTACCGTTAATACTGATTCCTCGTCCTCATTAGTCTGACTGGTATAAAGTTAAGAAAAAATCGCAAAAAAATTACGTCAAGGTAAAACGCTACATTGCCGAATCACGTGACATCCCCTTCATTCATGCGTAGATGCGACTGCTGACCGCGAGTAAAAATTATTCATTCATGACTACTCTCCATGAAAGAGTAATAAGAGACCTTAGTTGTGGAAAATGAAGTCATGGAGTCTTCATCAATACAACGTACCAGCCTGTACAGCATGGGTTGTAAAGAGTATGGAATCCATATGTTGAAACACTTACCCTAGTTATCGGACCTTACTCGGTGAGTCTTTTTCCTGAAGGTGAAACCAGCTTAGAAAGTCACGAGATTTGAGACAGATTGAAGTTGTGAAAGAAAAAACGACGGAAACCCTAAAAATGCTTTGAGAAAATGACTTGAACACTGTTTTGAACAGTGGAAAATTCGCACGAAGCCGATTAGAGATCGCAGAGAGACGTATATTTAAGGGAATAATGTTAAAGTTGTGATTATATATACGAAGAAAAATTGAAAGAAAAATTTATCCTCGTATAGGCCTATAAGAAGGAAACATTTTTCCTTTTTAAAATTTTTGTAGATATTTCCAAACCGTTTTTGTCCGAATAGAAATGCGATTACAGGCAAAATGCTAAATATTCTACCAAATAATTTAATGTAACACAAAATGAAAAAGTATTTGTATTAATTGTAACAAAAAAAACGATAAAAAATTTAATTCAATACTGCGGTCAATCGTTTTCATAAAAAAATATGTATGGACCTCAAGAAATTACCGACAGAATCGAAGCTTTTATTAATAATTTCTTTGCATGAATATATAATTATTTTGAAGGTATATTTACAAATATCTTATTTTGTTTTAATAAATAAATACGTGAACATAGCTGAGATATTATTTACTGTAGTTATAATAAAAGATCCGTTGTTTTATATTAATACGTAACGATCAGCTGATTTCATTGAACAGCTGATAGACTACAATAAGTTTCAGGTTATGTTGTTTTCATTTATTTTGTTTTAATAAATAAATAAGTGAACCTAGCTTAGATATTATTTACTGTAGTTATAATAAAATTAGATATTGTTTTTATATTAATAACAACAATTATTGATCAGCTGATTTCATCGCCGTCATGAAAGTATATACAAAGAAAATTGATGTAGGCAACAATAAGTCAAACTATAACAGTAAAAATAAATTAAAAATGTAACAATTATAGTATATTACACTTAAGAACTAAATAACAATAAATAATGAATAAAATTTAATAACAATTCGTAAAAGTATGCAAAACATAACAGAAATAAAGTTTTAAATAAAATAAATAAATAAAATAACACAAGAAATTACAAATACAATATCAGAAATCCATGCGTTAACATGGAGTGACCGATGCGAAGGCGGGTGATCACCACCTCTTCTCTACGACTTGCACGTATTGACGACCCCCAAGGACGAACAGTATTTTTAATTACCCTCAATTTGTTACTGCTTGTAGCTGCCCATTCATTTTCCCACTGTAGAAGAATTAAATGTTTTACGTGACAAAGAAAGTCAGACACTATTACACGTGCAGTGCATGGCGGCAGAAAAGTTATTGTAAACGGTTACATTAATCGAATGTATTATAAACGGTTATACAGCTAAGTTAACTTAAAGAAAAATTTCGAAACCAAAGCAACACAAAGTTTTATATAATACACGTATAGTGCTATCGAAAAGGAGGACAGAAATAGAAGAACGAAATTCGTTTGCTCG
The DNA here is from genome assembly GCA_022606455.1 of Callitettix versicolor. Taxonomy (NCBI): domain Eukaryota; kingdom Metazoa; phylum Arthropoda; class Insecta; order Hemiptera; family Cercopidae; genus Callitettix; species Callitettix versicolor. The sequence continues at coordinate 20,822,562 of CM040188.1, forward strand.
TTTGTTTCATATTTCCGTTACATTCTTCCGTTTGGCAGACTTTTATTTCTATTCACTCCTCTCGCTAAAGCTAACATTAAAAGCTTCGCTTCAAAAAAAATTTCTTGTGCAACACTTTTTAAAAATCTAGATTTCATCAGCGTTAAAATCGGCAAAAATTAGCATTTTAATTTAACAAATTCCATTGGAAATAAGGTAAGGAATTTCACGGGATTTAGATATTATTTTCTTACTGTAATTTCAAAGTAGTGCTGATTTATGTGGACTTTAACGCTGATTTTGAAGATGTTGAGAAACGTGTAAGGTAAAAATATTATTGGAAATTTGCTTCCATCCGGTGAACACCGTCAGTAGGTTAAGAAAGTTTCACAAAATTACCCCCCCATACTTTTAATTACTTTAAAGTGGTGTTATTAATTAAACTGCAACTCCACACAACTCCGTAGCTCTGTTATTACATCTGTGCCCGCGTTGTGTATAATTTAGCCGAGGCCTTGGTTTTGCGGTTCCAAGAAGCATCGCGCCACCACTATACAAGTGACTGCTGTTTTGCAGCCGTGCAAAAAACAAACAAGTATAAAATATGAGTAGCCTATATTGTAACAGGGGTTGGTAACCGCGGCGCTCGACGCTCGGCGCTCCTTCAACCCTCGCGTGGTTTGCCCGCAAAGTTAATATAAGGAAAAACAAGGGCGCTCTAGTGTTTAGCGTGTTTTATGCGTTTTTCTTCATGCATATTAATTAACGGTTTACATTATTAACAAGTTTTCCTGATGTGTTGTTCGGAGGACGGCCGCGGTGAATTAATGATAGACGAAAGTACAGCGCTTTGGTTATATACAGTCAGTGCTGCCAACTTATTTGTACGTCAAGAGTTAATTTTCGCTACAGTTTGGAAACGTAAGTTGGCACAACTAATTACTACTAGATCGTACTTAGGGATTTTCGAAAATTAATGATTTCATCTTAAATAATTTTATTCGAAAATATGTTTTCACAAACAGTGTCTGCATGAATTAGAATTTTAAATTTTCAAATCACTCTAGGAGTGCGGGAAACATCGTTAAACATAAATAAATAAATTCTAATAGAATTTTAAAATTAAAAATGCTAATTAACGCGGATTTTAACACTGATAAGAAATCCAAAATTTGATTACAAATTGATTTTTTTAGAGTTCGTAGACAAAACCAAAAACCCTTATTAATTTCCTATAAAAAATATTATAAGTCTAGTTTGGATCAAAGTTAAACAAAACTGTTCTTTTCAGGATTTTTTACATATTTTTACATTAATGGGCCTTAACACGGGTTTTTTTACAATGTGTTTTTATAAACTCACCCAAGAAATTGTATTAAGAAATGTATTGTAGAATTGTATTAAGCAAAATGAAATCAACACACATAATTTTACTTACAGGAATATGGTCCCAAAACGGGTCTTATTGAACTGAAATAATTCCATATTGGAACACTTTTTGATAGTGTTTCTTTTTAGTACCTAAGAATGACGCTAGATGTTAAACTTCCTTAAAATAATGTTAAAACAAAGAAGAAAAATTGAGTTTCTTTTTAGTACCTAAGAATGACGCTAGATGTTAAACTTCCTTAAAATAATGTTAAAACAAAGAAGAAAAATTGAGTTTCTTTTTAGTACCTAAGAATGACGCTAGATGTTAAACTTCCTTAAAATAATGTTAAAACAAAGAAGAAAAATTGAGTTTCTTTTTAGTACCTAAGAATGACGCTAGATGTTAAACTTCCTTAAAATAATGTTAAAACAAGAAGAAAAATTGAGTTTCTTTTTAGTACCTAAGAATGACGCTAGATGTTAAACTTCCTTAAAATAATGTTAAAACAAAGAAGAAAAATTGAGTTTCTTTTTTAGTACCTAAGAATGATGCTAGATGTTAAACTTCCTTCAAATAATGTTAAAACAAAGAAGAAAAATTGAGTTTCTTTTTAGTACCTAAGAATGACGCTAGATGTTAAACTTCCTTAAAATAATGTTAAAACAAAGAAGACAAATTGAGTTTCTTTTTAGTACCTAAGAATGACGCTAGATGTTAAACTTCCTTAAAATAATGTTAAAACAAGAAGAAAAATTGAGTTTCTTTTTAGTACCTAAGAATGACGCTAGATGTTAAACTTCCTTAAAATAATGTTAAAACAAAGAAGAAAAATTGAGTTTCTTTTTAGTACCTAAGAATGATGCTAGATGTTAAACTTCCTTCAAATAATGTTAAAACAAAGAAGAAAAATTGAGTTTCTTTTTAGTACCTAAGAATGACGCTAGATGTTAAACTTCCTTAAAATAATGTTAAAACAAAGAAGACAAATTGAGTTTCTTTTTAGTACCTAAGAATGACGCTAGATGTTAAACTTCCTTAAAATAATGTTAAAACAAAGAAGAAAAATTGAGTTTCTTTTTAGTACCTAAGAATGAAGCTAGATGTTAAACTTCCTTAAAAAGAATGTAAAAACAAAGAAGAAAAATTGAGTTTCTTTTTAGTACCTAAGAATGACGCTAGATATTAAACTTCCTTAAAATAATGTTAAAACAAAGAAGACAAATTGAGTTTCTTTTTAGTACCTAAGAATGACGCTAGATGTTAAACTTCCTTAAAATAATGTTAAAACAAAGAAGAAAAATTGAGTTTCTTTTTAGTACCTAAGAATGATGCTAGATGTTAAACTTCCTTAAAATGAATGTTAAAACAAAGAAGACAAATTGAGTTTCTTTTTAGTACCTAAGAATGACGCTAGATGTTAAACTTCCTTAAAATAATGTTAAAACAAAGAAGACAAATTGAGTTTCTTTTTAGTACCTAAGAATGACGTTAGATGTTAAACTTCCTAAAAAAAAACGTTAAAACGAAGGAGAAAAAATTGAATATAAAATGTAGGAAATTATCCTAGCTACTTGGAAGGCATTCAGAGTTGTCATTATACAATAAACTGCTGTTTGTAAGCAAACCTTAAAGCCTATCTGGGGCTGTGCCAAGAAGATTAACGTTAATATGATCCACGTACAGATTAAATTACTTATGAACGTTGCGAGGACTCCATGGTACGTCAGAAATGACAAACATGAAACGTTTACATCACGCCTGAAACGTTAAGACAGTTGCCAATGAAAATTAAAATAATTAGGATTATGACCTATTCTTCCCGTCAGTGGTCTATTCACTCACCTCGTAAAGGCTACCGCAGTTTCAAAACTCTACTGTTCGATCTTCAGACCGTGATACAACGATTGAGATGTTGAGGATGTTGTGAGGGTCTGATTTTTTGCTCTTGTAAATTTCAAACTCTTCAATCGCATCCATTTAACTACTTTTATGACATAAATTTATTATTTCCATATTGGTATGTTGGTATGGATGTCCTCAGTGAACAACTTTCATTTAAATCAAATTTAATATATGACATGGCTCTAAGGATAAGTGATTTGAATAAATAACATAAACCAACAGACGCACTGTAACTGATAATAATTACGGGCGCGCTACTACTGATGAAGACTGCGCAGTCCGGAATGTAACTGCAGTCCGGAATTTAAATTCGTTTGGCCAAACCGAATTTCACCGTACATATTTTAATCGTGTAATTGTGCTCAGTGTTTGTAACGTCTGTTTTTAATGTTTTGTTTGACTTTATGACGACCTCGACAGAGGGATTTAACATTTTGTATCACACCTGAAGATGAAACGATAGAGTTTCGAAACGGCGGTAGCCTTTACGAGGTGAGTGAATAGACTACTGACGGGAGAATAGATCATAGTCCTAATTACTTAAATATGTGGTCCAGTTGCTATGTTGCAATAATGAAAATTAAAAGATTTGCCGTGAAACACAAGAAACGCTTACACGAGCATGCGCACTTAGGAGTTGTTTAGTTAATACCAACTATTTTTAAGAGTCAAGCCGTGTGATCTGGATTTGATCACGTGACCTAGTGAATACTCTGTTCGGTAGTCATCGGTGGATTCACTGATAAAAGTGAATTTGTTAGGGACGTTGCTTGGTAAAATTAGTCGTGCATTTCTATAATAAACCTTTTATAATGTAAATAAAGTAACTAAAATAGGAATTAAGTCATTTTTTATTATAAGGCTCCAAATGCGTTTCAAAAAGAAGTGCTTAAGTCGTATGTTACAAGCGGGACAGTCCGCTTGATGTGTTCTTAAAGTCTAGTCAGTTTCGCGGCAGTGCAGACGACAAAGAGCACAACTATTTTCTATTTTTGTTAATAATTTCTATTTGAAAAATACGCACCAAAATACAACAACATTTCAATCGATAATAATATTTTACAAGGTCAAAAACCAAGGCGCCCATAGACTCTTGACTGATTGATTTTAAAAACATGTTCTCAACGACTTACTTAAGATTTTAAACCGCCATATTTTGAAAATATTGGACCATTTTCGTCGGACAATTTCTTAGTCTGTCCAAACAATTACCAAAATCGATTTTCGATCAAAATTTGTGTCGAATCGGACTAAAATCGTGACTAACAAACAGAACATATTTTTTAAGAATGTCTGTCTAAGAAAATTTATAATCTCTATGTATATGAGCTTAAAACCTCTCTCCAAGAATCTGTATGGCTATACATAAAATCCCATATAGTGATCACTAAATAAACACTCAAATTACTAATTAAATTTACCAATGTTCTTACTAATTCCATTATCTAAAGTCATAACACACCTATTAGCAGAAGACCAAGTATACGTACCTGCAATTAAAGATATTGAGTAATTAATGTAAAATATTATTACACACGTGCGCTCGCGCGCACACACGCATACACACGCACACACACACACACACACACACACACACACACACACACACACACACACACACACACACACACACACACACACACACACACACACACACACACACACACACACACACACATATATATATATATATATATATATATATATATATATATATATATAATCGAAACTAATTTTGCCATCGATTTTAAAGTAACTTCCCTATGAGCCGGAGACTTGAAACTTGAAATACCTCAGAACTGGGTGACAATGGAATACTAACTCGTTTTCTTGTTTGTCTGTTTGTCGGCGCACTTCCAATACAACTATAGCCTATATATCGAGTGGAAAGCAGTGAAGCAGTCGACGCTTCATTAACGCGCAAACAAAATGATCAATACGTTGAAATCTTAATAGTAAATAGTGTATTAGTAAAAATTTCTACGAATTCATTAGTGAAGAAGTTCCCGAAAATCAGCGCAATTGCCAAGGAACGAATGGCTGAAGCAAGAGCGATCGTAACGGTGGACGCACATCCCTCCCGACTTGCCAATGACGTGCTACGATATGCTTAAACAAGAGCAAATGAAATAGCTCTGGGAGTTTTTTCTTTTTATTGTCGAGACACCCACATCACCTATATAAACGTTAGGCAGTCGATAAAAACAATTAAAAAAAAAAGCAGTGGACGGATCAATAAAGATGCAATAATTGTGCAATCATACACGCAAAATGAGCAATACTTGATATTTCAATCACTTTAATAAGAATGATATTGCTTAGCAAAGAAGGAGCTGCCATGAATTTGTTTAAATATTGAAATACAAATCTTATATAATCAATTTTCTTTGTTTCGTTGTTTTATTTTTCAGTAAAATAACAGTTAGCAAAATTCATATATTGTGACTAAATCTTAAGAATTAACTTTGTAAAGTTAATTAAAATTGCTTTATTTTTATATTTATATTTATATTTATATTTATATTTATATTTATTTCAATATACAAGGTCTTTAAGACTCACTAAAATGAACAAAATAATTTCTGCTAGGCCAATACAGATATTCTAGTAATGACCTGAAAATATATCGTAAATTTTTAGCAGCTATGAAAATAATTGTATTTAAAACGAAAATGGTTTTTCTATTAGGATAATTATATTCATATAGGTCATAGAAAATTATCTCCATCTATTAAATTACAAGCTATTTGACTTTCATTAGGAATTATAGTATCAATACATTTCAATACGCCCTAAATGTTTGGTTTCAAATCTTAAAAGTATTTTCATAGCTATTAGAAATTCACACAAATCATTTCACGACACTACAACAATGTCTTTACGGAGCTAGGAGAAAATAAATTAATACTTTTTAGTCTGTTTTAAAAAAGTGGGAAATTAAACATTTTATATAAGATACTACTTTTTATCGCGGGGATGGGTTATGTTGTTCAAAGGGGAACAAATTAGTTTGCCGTCACGGAACGCTCTAACACATCCATAAGCCTACTCTAATAAACATTATCATTACAACATTATTATTATAAACATTATTACAACACGTTATTATTATTTTTTTATTTAGTGATTAATAAAATGTATTTTTGAAGTGAAAACTTGTATGGTCGCGGTTGACAAAACATTTGCTTTCACGTCACGTTTGAATTCGTAATGCATACCTCACAGCATATATTGTTCTTGTATACACCTAGACTGGAAGTAACTACTTTTAAACAGCTGATTTCGCAAAATAGCTTCAATATAATTTCGATTGAGGTTATGTTTGTTGTTTTTGTTAATTTTAAAAATGTATATTTTCTAAATTTGTGCAGTTAAATTACATTTATGACCTATACCAATTTTTGAATGTAATAATCACAAATATTATATTTAGTGATATACGTAGACAGTATAACTGTCAAAAGTAGGGTTATAAACTGATTAATTGTTAAATTACCTTATATAGCTAAGATTCTCAAATTCATAGTCTGTGTCAGTGTCAGTTAATTTTCAAATTGTGTACCTACACAAAAGCGAATTTTAATACGAAAGCAATTTTTAAAAGTTGCCATTTTCTGCATGCATGTGCATTTTTATAAAAATAATTAAATCATAATAGTGAAAAGTTATACATTTAGACATGCCAAAAGAAGTAGTCAAGTTCTGCGGCCAGTCACGCACTGCCTAAGTTTTTTTCTTAAAAAAATATATATTATAATAATAGACCCCTACACTTGCGAAATTCGGTTGAAATACTATTTTTTTGTAACAATGTTTGTGTTTGTGTGGATCGTGATTCTGTAACTGTTACAATCGCCTATATATTATTGTGATTGTTTCAATATGACCCCAAACCAAATTCCGAGAATAGAACTGCCACAGTTGGCTGATCAACAAAGTTTAAACTTGCGCCTATCTGTGTTGGCTTGAATAATCGGCTGCGAGGCGTAACAGATGTTTAGTTAGTTGATTCAACTTATCTTGCCGATGCATGTCTTGGACAGCTAACCTCACTGACACGGAATGCTGCTGTCATATATTTGATCGTTAACCTCTTTGATGTGCGTATTTAATTCGTCTATGTTTTAGGACTAATTATGAAAACTAGCGTATGTAGAAAACTATGTAAGTTACACTATTAACCTCTTTGATACATGTTTTTAAGCAAATTGTGAAAACTATCACATATACAAAACTATGAAAGGTACATATTTATTTTATTTATTCATTTTTTTATGTGTTTAACGTCCGACTATTGTGCAAACTCGGGCTAATGCAGACGAATGGTAGGTACATATTTAACCTCGTTGATGCGTGTATTTATTTTTTTTATATTTTAAGGCAAATTATGAGAAAAAGCATGTATAGAAAAGTATGAAAATACATCGTTAACCTCTTTGACAGGAATCTTTTGTTGGTATATGTTTTAAAGGTAAATTATGACAATTAGAAAGATATATATATATATATATATATATATATATATGTAAGTATAGAGCCGCCTCGGTGGCCTAAGTTCATAGCGTACTGGGCTTTCACCCCGAGGACCCGGGTTCGATTCCCGGCCAGGGCTTGGCATTTTCATACGCTATAAATTATCCCATCGTCTGGATTAGCCCAAGTGTGCGCAATAGTCGGACATTAAACACCAAAAAAAAACAATATATATATATATATATATATATATATATATATATATATATATAGAGAGATAGAGAGAGAGAGAGAGAGAGAGAGAGAAATTTATTTTTGTTATTTTAAGACGAAAAGCACATTAAGTTTATTATCGTCTCCCTAAATGTAAGTGTGAGTGTAAAGTGTTAAAGTCGTAAGTGTAGTGTTTTAAGTGTAAGTGTGTGTTAGACTCGGGAACTGCGAGAGACGTCTAAATCCCCTCAATAGGAGCAGCTAGTCTGCACCCTCCTGCGGGCTAGATAGATAGATAGAGATAGATAGATAGATGGATGGATGAAGAGGATAGAGAGAGAGAGAGAGAGAGAGAGAGAGAGAGAGAGAGAGAGAGAGAGAGAGAGAAGTACGAAATGTAAAATGTTAACCTCTTTGATGCGTGTATTTCTTTCGTGCAATTATTTAAAAGAAGCTACATTAAAATATGTATTTTTAATTTTGCCCACTTTTTGAAACACTTATTTCGCGTCATAAACATTATTAATAGCTGTAAATATTGGCATTTTAAACTTTAATTCAATTGAAAATTGGAAATTGAACCCTGACAGGCGTTCAATCAATTAAAGTTATTAATTCAATCGATTTTGTAAATTCAAAAATGTTCATTTATTCAGCATTTAAAGCGTTTACGACGGTAAAATCATACTTTTAAAATATTTTAGACAAAAAAATTACGAATTTTGAAATATATATTTTAACAATGTGAAATGAACTTCGCTAATTAACGAACTATTTCAAGCTATTATTAAAATCAAGTTTTGTGGCAAATTTTAATCAAATTGAATTCAAATTGCGGACACGCTAAAATATTTGCTGTGTTTACCTATATATAGACTACGGATATAAAATCGTTATCCACCCCGCAAAATGTAATCGGTAAGTCAGGATAGGCGCTTATTTTAAGGTCTGGGACTGGGTTTTACCGTGATGGCCGCTCGAATAGCTATATTCTAAAATATTTACCAATACTTATATATTTAAATATATATTTGTAAATATAAAAATTAAATACATAAATATATATATTTACCAATAGCTATAAATTTGCTTGTAATATTTACCAAGCAGGGTATCTGATATCAGAAATACAGGTTAGTAATTAGTATAAAACAGTTAAATATACAAACAATAATATTTAAAAATAGTTTTATGTCTTTAAAAGATACGCAAAGAAATGTGGCAGTTTTCCAACACGTCAAGTCACCCAAGCTGCCGCAGTGTATAGAGCTGGCAGTACTGATGTGAGAATTAACAAAACAATTTCGAAAATCTTTTTAGAGTCAAAGTATAAACAATAGCGTGGCTATGGCGTGCCTCTCATGCTAATCATCATTACTTAGTGTGATTACAGCGGTGGTCTTTCATGTGGTATCCGACGTTCAAAGTATTGGCAATGGTATTAGTGTGGATGTAACACAAAACATAAAACAAGGGAGGTTACTTACACTGTGAATTATTCGTCCCTTAATAATTCAAGTAATTTCTAAATAACTTTACACGAAATGTAAAATAGAAAGTTTTCTTGATTCGATAGGAAATAGTTATTTTGACGGATTTTTTTTTTTTTTTTGTTTAACGTCCGACTATTGTGCACACTTGGGCTAATGCAGACGGTGGGATGATTTATAGCGTATGAAAATGCCAAGCCCTGAAATGAAATCGAACCCGGGTCCTCGGGGTGAAAGCCCAGTACGCTATCAACTAGGCCACCGAGGCGGCTAAAGGCACGCCGAAAGTTTTGTTTTGTGTGGTTTTTTTTAACTCTTTTTCTTTCACTATTCTAAAGTGATTTTTATTTATTCGACAGTAAAAGTTAATTGTGTTTTGGCTATCGCTAGGATAGATTTATTAAAAAGGAAAAACGAAATTTTTAAAATTGTTAAACTAGAACAAAAAAGCTGTTTTACGTCTTTAAAATTTGAATGACCGAAATTTCAAAACTATTGAACGGAATTTTTGCTGCTAAGGAAATCTTCCAAACTATTGAATTACCGAAGTATATTTTTGTTCCAAGTTTGAATCAAATAGGAACAATTTTACTTTATACACACACACACACACACATACGCGTTCTTCTCTTATATATATATATATATATATATATATATATATATATATATATATATATATATGTGTGTGTGTGTGTGTGTGTGTGTGTGTGTGTGTTTATATAGCGTACTTTGCTTTCACCCCGAGGACCCGGGTTCGATTCCCGGTCAGGGCTTGGCATTTTCATACGCTATAAATCATCCCATCATCTGCATTAGCCCAAGTGTGCACAATAGTCGGACGTTAAAAAAAAAAAAAAAATATATATATATATATATATATATATATATATATATATATATATATATATATATATATATATATATATATATATATATATATGTATATATGTATATAGGCTCTACAAATCATAGAACTTATTAATTACAATGTTAAAATAGGAATTGAAAGAAGCTAAATATAAAAAAAGTATGATTTCATCAAACAAATTCGGATTTAACATTTTCAAAATCTGATTTCAGTAGCCTACGTTAATGAACATTAGGATCTGGAAGAAATAGATTGTAGAATTTTAAAAGCTGGTCCTTAAATAAGGATTAAATTAGCTAATAAAGAAATAGATTTTCAGTATAAATAATAAGTCTACGCGATTAATTCATAATTCCTTTCATTTCGTCACTATTTTTCCGCAGTACGTAAACAAATAATTACCTTATACGTTTACCGTAACAGTTCTCTGACGACATAAAACTTCAGAAAGTCCAAAGGATATTTGGCAGCTCCAGCCTGATCCCTTGCAAGCGTCGCACTTCTGCCCCGGGTAACGGCAGTGGAGTTTCCGCCCCTAATATTTATAAATGAGGATATTCAAGAAATGGAGTCAACGCTGGAACAGAAATCCTTGCCGGCAGATAACCGAGCCGCTGTTTGTCGGGCTTATCCTTTGAGAGTAAGCCATTGTGAAAAGTATTTCAGCTTAACGGACGCGTAAATGGTCGAAATAGGGAAGCCATTTACAGTTAATTCAAACTGTGGTCAGGACAAAGGCGTTGAGACGATTATTGTTTATAATAAAATGTAGCATGTTAACATTTCAAACACAGAAATAAACCCTGACCGCTGCTGTCAAATGCATTTTTGTATTTAGAAAGACAAATTTTAAATGCTAAATTTATGCAGACTTTAACGCAAAGACGAAAAAATCGTATTTTTTTAAATAGTGTCTAATACAAAAACTACGAATTTTTTATTATAAAAATACCACCATTTTCAAACTGCTTTGTTGATTTCGTTGGGTAAAAGCTTGTCCAAGCTACTGTATTACGAAAATATATTTTTGTACCACGGTTGAATCAAACCAGACCAAAGTGTGTCTCTCTCTCTCTCTCTCTCTCTCTCTCTCTCTACTCACACACACACACACACACACACACACACACACACACACACACACACACACACACACACACATATATATATATATATATATATATATATATATATATATATATATATATATATATATATATATATAGTGTGTGTGTGTGTGTGTGTGTGTGTGTGTGTGTGTGTGTGTGTAATATTAAATGTGAGAAAGTTTGTGTATTGTGTTTACAGGGTATATTTTAATTCATACATAGATATTTATATGGTCCTTTGTTATTCGCGTTTTTCTAACCGATAAAAAATTTTCCAAAAAACGAGACCCACAAAAATCGTTTTTGAGGCCAAAATCTAAAAAAGTCGTAAAATTCTATGTCATAATAACTTGTGCCGTTTTCGACAAACACATTCATACATACGCAGTTGGGTGTATTTATTTCACTGACCAATTTATTATAATTTATACGATATTTTGACAAACATTATTCTACGCTGTTAAACAAACAAATTTAATTATTCAATTACACAACCAATACGAATTCAATTTAGAAAAAGTTTCTTTCGCATTGGTTTTATTACTATAATTATGTTTAGGTAGTCCGTTTTTCATACTGAAAGGATTTTTTTTTATAACCAGTTCCACCTAGATCTTTAATCGTTATATACCATCATTACAAAATCAAAATCGTTGGAGCGGTTTTTCAGAAAAGAAGGACAGACGTCTAAACATACATGTAAAGACTGTTCGATAATTTCTTTTAATTAGAAGAGTATGTAAAATATTCAAACTATATAGTGTTTTTATAAAACTACCGTTTAAACATTGGGGTTTCGTTAACACGTGGCAGTTTATGGTGGTACTAAAGATGTAATTCCCGAGCCACGTATTGTACGCCATGAAATATCATCCACTAAAACACAAATTCCAATAAAATTATCGCATTTTAACAAGACGAATTAATTGTGTTTCAGCGGAAACGAACGCTCGAGAAATGATACAGTAGTTTCGTATCTATTAAATTACCTAACAAGAATTTAGATAAAGAAAGAAGCCGGTAGATTCAGTTTAGACAAAGAAGCCATTCTGACGAGGCGGATCCATTGAAACCGGAAAGAATGGGTGGGGGTGTTTATAAAGATGGGAGCTACTGTTTACTTTGAATTTTAACTTTACAAGTAAATTCACCTACCTCGAAGGGAATTATAAATTGCTTTTCAGAAATATTATTCTTTTGTCAGACAGTAGAGTTACTTTCGTTAAGACCGCTGTCTAACTGAACAGAAATGTCGGACAACGTTCATAATGGTTGTTTTTAACGTTCGGGTTAGATCGTATGTTTCCGCTTCACATCGGCACCCCTGTTATGCCCGCGCGCTTTGCCTGCCGAGCTCCAGTCTTACAGGGAAAAGCGCTCGGCGCAGTGGTCGTTAGTGGCTTCCTCGGTACAGTCACGTTATCAGCATGGCTACTGAGAGTCGTGATCTGCGAACGTAGGACGCTACAGTTGCGTGTGTTGAGGTGTGTCGAGTGTATGTGGTGTATACAATGTTGGCCATGTCTACGCTGATGATGCCGGCAGCAACGGTAACTACGATGACGAACCCGGGGCCGATAGCAGTGGCGCAGCCGGCCAAAATGGAACCAAAATTTGTGCTCAACCATAACGCTACTATGATCAACAAAACAGGTCTGTATTTAGCTGTTATTGATAAGCGAACAAAATTGTGCATAATGTTTAACGAACAAATTTAATTTACGGAATAAAAAATATTAATTTTTCGTTACAATTTTCGAACGTGTAAAACCCGAGAGAATTTATTGTTTACATTGATGAAACATAAATAATAATATTCGATTTAAAAAAATAAATTTACGATATTTACAATTTAGGCTGTTTATTTCACAATGATTCCGTAAAATCCACAAAATTATTTTAACGGACAAAACAGGTTTTGTGACGTATTATATTTAGAAAACTGTAAATTATATCCGTAAAAGATTTTGTAGCTGTTTACTTAATTTCTATCGTATAATTTTTACGCTAATTAAATTATTCATGTGTTTAAAATAAAATAATATTTATTTTGGTTTACTTATCTACAAAAATGTTAGGCTAAACTAACAAGTATTTCGCATTTAGGCCATAAATTTAAATTAAATACATTTCGTTCTCTTATATTCAAAAACATTATATTTCAGAAAAAATGTAATTTCGGGATTAAAACGAAATACATTTTTTTCTATTATATTTATTTTATTGTCTTTCCCACCGCCAAAGAATGTGTCTGTATCAAGAATGTGGGCAAACTAGATTAGTTTAATGAAATCATTTTCATGTAATTAAACAAATATTTATTTGTTGACGAATTATTGCCTAATAAAAAACAATGTTTCGTAATTTTTACTTTTCTTTACGTGCCTTTTAATAAGTAACATTTATTTTGTTTGCTTACTCACTAAATATTATCGAAAATTACTTTCAGTTTAAAATAAATATCAGTATATTTTGTTTACTACATTATAATTTCAAACGTTTACTTTGTCCGAAAAAATATAAACATTGCAATGTTGCCAGTAAATATAAAATTCCCTTTTAGTTTATGTCGCCTCTGCCCGGGTGTCTGTAACATTGAATGTTGAATAACTAGATTTGTTTAAGGATATTATGTCCATTGACAAAGCAAGTTTTAAAAGAAATTTAAAATTATTTATTTGTCGACGAAATAATGTCTAAACAAAAACATTGTTTCGTAATTTTTACGTTGTTTTGCGTGCTTTTAATAAGTAACATTTATTTTTTTTACTTATCCAATAAATACGTACTATCGAAAATTACTTTCAGTTTAAACTAAACATCATCATATTTTTTATTGCTACATAATATTTTCAAACGCTCCCTTCCTTTGTCCGAAAAAAATAAAAACATTGCAGTGTTGCCAGTAAATCTAAAATTCCCTTTTAGTTTATGTCGCCGCTGCCCGGGTGTCTGTATCATAGAATGTGGAATAACTAGATTTGTTTAAGGAGTACAAAGCATGTTTTATTAACAAGAATTTAAAAATTATTTATTTGTTGACTAATTATTGTCTAAACAAAAACATTGTTTCGTAATGTTTACGTTGATTTGCGTGTTTTTAATAAGTAACATTTATTTTGTTTACCTATCCAAGAAATATTATCGAAAATTACTTTCAGTTAAAAATAAACATCAGTATATTTTTTATTGCTACATAATATTTTCAAACGCTCCCTTGCTCTGTCCGAAAAAATATATAAACATTGCAGTGTTGCCAGTAAATCTAAAATTCCCTTTTAGTTTATGTCGCCGCTGCCCGGTGACGTAAAGTACGACGGACGGTAAATATTTAAACTCGACGGGGGGGATGAAAAAACGAGGGGAATCGGAAAGGCAGCTGTAAGGACCGAACAGAGGCGGAGCGAGCGAGAGAGACGGCAACTGTTTCATTGGTTTAAGGATCGCGGACTTGTCGCGGAATGCAAATGATCTCGTTAAAATTGGAAAAGTGAATTCGGAAATGTGGCAACGTCGCGATGTGTCGCGTATCGTGAAATTCGAGGAATTGAAAGCAGAATCGGTTTTTTAAGACGTGTCACGTTAAGCAGAAATTGTTTAAAACGTAATTTTTATTTGCAACCAGAATTAAATAATACTGCTACTTACCTATATAACTGTTACAACATAAAGTATCTATGCTAAGTTTTATTTTTAAAAAACAATCACACAAATTATATAAAAGTAGTACTTTTTGTTAGAATGTTATTAGATGAATGTAGCCTATAAGTTAGTGTATTATTAATTCAACTGACTGGATATTATATTATTTTCTAACGTTTTGCGGTACTATCCGGAAGTATATGGAACACGTACTAATATACTCAAAAAACACTTATATTTATGTCTTAGTATTAGTGTATTTAATATTGTATTGCACGCGTGCACACATAAATAACTGTGCTTGAATAATTCATATATTTTTAATTACATAAACGTATTTTCAGCTGATCTGATGATTCTGTTTTAAAATTTTTGCGTACAAAAATACCTTTCTACTCTTTGTTTTTTAAAAACTAGCTGTTACAAATTCAAAATAAAATTTGTAAAATTTAAGTATAAAATTGATTTTCTCCGGTCTAATTTAAGTAGTAAAAAAAATTGAACACAATAAAGGGACAATATTTGTTTTTAAATTTATTTAATATATTTATTTATTGCGACAAAATAAAATATGATTAAACGCGAATTACAGTATGTCCATTTGTTATAGTTTAGGTGCGAAAAAATGGTTTCGTTAATTTTTTTCTCACAAAATAGTAAAATTAAACCGAAAAACTGTAATTTCGTAAAATATGTTTATTATATATTTCTAAAATTTTGTCTACGTAAGAAAGTTCACTTTTGCCTTATATATAGCGCTTATAACTTTCCCAAACAACAATATATAAACGAAAATTGAACGAACCGATTTTCCGGAGGGGTATAGGTCATAAAATTTGATTACAATCGTTAGACCCGAAATAAAAAAAGGCTACAATTAAATGGATGGATTTTTGTTAATTTTAGAAATAATCCCGGGATGTGGGTAACCAGGTGTAAGTACAAATTTCATGTAGGCCCTATGTATGTTAATTCTTTTATCAGGTAGATACCCAAATAAAATCCACGTTGCAAATAGGTTTTATTATAAAAAAATGTAGAAATTTGTTTCTCGATTCCTATAATTTCTATACGCCTGGAATAGTGAAAAAGTAGAAGAAAAATATGTAGAATCGATTTGATGAACGTCGACTTACAAAAACATGCAAACAGATTGATATTAAAAAAAACCCAATTGCATTTTATTGACAAAGAAATATCAATAAAACCCATTTAGCGATTACAAACACTAGATTATTGTAATTAAAGACTTGTGGAACAGTAATGAAATTTCAGATGTAATTAATGCACTAAAATTACAGTAATTCCCATTCTGATAGCATCCAGTTGACTTAAGTTTTATTGGAACAGTTTATCATTCGCGTTAAAATTTTAACTTAGGGTTATTAAATGGAGTCACTTAAGCCTTTTTGTATTGTTTTGTTTTTATTCATTTAACTGTAGTTGAAATAGAATAATATTTGATTTCAAAATAACATAAAACGATATAATATCGATTTTGTTTTGTTATGTTACATACAGGCATATATATATATATATATATATATATTGTTTAACGTCCGACTATTGTGCACACTTGGGCTAATGCAGACGATGGGATGATTTATAGCGTATGGAAATACCAAGCCCTGGCCGGGAATCGAACCCGGGTCCTCGAGGTTAAAGCCCAGTACGCTATCAACTGGGCCACAGAGGCGGCTATAGGCCTATATATATATATATATATATATATATATATATATATGTATGTATGTATGTATGTATGTGTGTGTGTGTGTGTGTGTGTTTGTTAATTCTTGAAAAATGTGAATTGAAAGGTTATGTAAGTCATACGCCAGAACTGTTTCGGAAAGAAACATTGTTCTCACGTTTCGTCAAAATTGTTTCTTCGAAGCGGTTCTCGCTGTAAGTCTGAAGCAGATACGATTTTGGAGAATAGTCGTAACAATGTTTCTTCTGGACATGGTGTTTGTCAACGGAAGTGTACCGATTTCTGGAAGTATACCGGAAGTAAACGTCTTCGAAACGTACATTTTTCGTCAGAACTTGCAGCGAGACGATAGTGGTCGCAACAGTTTCCCTGTTCGGCTAAATTCGGGTTGCGATCCGAAAACACAAAAGAAATGTGACGCTAAAATAAACAGTATTACTGCCGCGAAAAGGTTAAACCACTTTAATAATAAGGTGACAATTTTGTTTACAATGAAAAGGAGGACGAACAATTTTTAAAAAATTACTACGTAAATAAATTATACGTTTTATTAATTCAAATAAAAATACTCATATTTATTCATTATTAATTATGCTCACATACATTTTAATTATTTAATTGAGTATTTTTTCATTGAGTGAACATTTTTTTGTCAATATATCGTTTTTTAATAATATATTGGAAATTTCGGAGCAAAATATATACTTCATATTAAATTTTACAGTAACTACTACAGCTAGAGTAAAGCCGCCTCGGTGGCCTAGTTGATAGCGTACTGGGCTTTCACCCCGACGACCCGGGTTTGATTCCCGGCCAGGGCTTGGCATTTTCATACGCTATAAATCATCCCATCGTCTGCATTAGCCCAAGTGTGCACAATAGTTGGACATTAAACACACAAAAAAAAAGAAAATCAATAATTAATCTTGATTTTTCTTTGGTCCAAAAAGCATTACCAATTGACAAAAAACACTTTCAACTGCTGCATTAGCACCAGAGCAGCTCAACACAAATTCAACAAGAATAGCTAAATTTTCGTATGGAAAGTGTTCATTTTTGAAATGGTTAAATATTTGCACCCATATTTTTTTATCAACTTCAACGTTTTGATTTTCCATAGTTCTAATTTATCAGAATTTAAATACAAATTTAGTCTTCTAAACAGTGCACACTTAACAGTTCGACACCATTAGTTTTAAGATATCGAAAAGGAGGAAAGGTAGGAGGACACTTATCAAAGAAGGACAGAACCTAGATAAGTAGGACGATTCGTCACCTTATTAAAATATTTCATATGAAAATTTAAGGTATCATTTTTTTTCTAACAAACCCCGCAGAGGGTGCAGACTTGCTGCACCAATTGAGAGGATTTAGACGTCTCCCTAGCCGCCTCGGTGGCCTAGTGGATATCGTACTAGGCTTTAACCCCGAGGACCCGGGTTCAATTCCCGGCGAGGGCTTGGCATTTTCATACGCTATAAATCATCCCATCGTCTGCATTAGCCCAAGTGTGCACAATAGTCGGACGTTAAACACAAAAAAAAGCAAAAAAAAAAATGTAGACGTCTCGCGGTACTTGAGTCTAAAACACTTACACTTACAACACTACACTTACGACTTTAACCCTTCACACTCACACTTACATTTAGGGAGACGATAATAACCTCAATGTGCTTTTCGCTTTAAAATAACAATATATATATATTGCTAACAAATCTAAAATTAACAGTCAGAATAGACCATAATTAACAGAGAATCGAAAAACGCGATAACTCAGTCCGAAAACGCGCGAAAAATTGATAAATAATTACTTTTGTTTGAAGTCAGCTATGAATTCTTTGAGCGTAATTCTTTCTGATTGCCTTGATTAAGAGTAAGTGCCACTAACTCCGACAATTAACGCAGGGTAATAGGGCCGCCTTGGATCTATGGCGTAGCGTAGCAGCTGAATTATCTTTTGTTATCTTCGCTAATTGGATTACTGGAAGATGATTCAGTTTGGGGAGTTAACTATCGAGTGCTTCAACGTGGAAGCTACAAAGTTATGAAACACCTATCGATGTGCGCCACAGCCTTCCGTATAGCGATAAACTGTAATAAGTTGTATAAATGATCACGTGACCAAAACGTATTGTAAATGTATTACTAGGTAGAAATATATAGTATAAAACAAATTATACGACTCGCCAAAAATTATTAGTAAGTTTTTTTTTTAATTACAGTTTTATTCACCAATACTGAGGAAAGCACAACTATTAAGTAAAAACTATTTATGCAAAAAATATATCAATATATGATAGAACAAAAGTAAAGATACAGTGTATGATAAGCTATTAAAAAAGTGGAAATCAAAATCTTAGGCAGTGTTGGACTGGCCGACAGAAGTGACTACTTTTTGGCATGCCTGACTGTATACTTTTTCACTATTATGATTTAATTATTTTTATAAAAATTTAGATATATGCAGGAAAGGCAACTATTGAAAATTATTTTCGTATTAAATTTCGCATGTGTGTAGGTACACAACTTAAAAATTAACTGAAACTGTCACAGATTATGAATTTGAATATCTTAGGCTATATAACGGAATGTAATAATTAATCAGTTTATAACCCTACTTTTGACAATTATACATGACAGTTATACTGTCTAAGTATAACAATATATATAATATTTGTGATTCTGGCAATAAAAAAATCAGTATAGATCATATACATTAAATAATTTAACTGCATAAATACACATTTTTAAAATTAACAAGAACAATAAACATAACCTCAATTGAAATGATATTGAAGCTATTGTGCGAAATCAGCTGTTTAGAAGTAGTCGCAAAAGTATAAGAACAATATATGCTGTGAGGTATGCATTACGGATTCAAGCGTGACGCGAAAGCAAATGATTATACCCGTTTTTTCAACCGCGACCATACAAGTTTTCTCTTCAAAAATACAATTTATTAATCCCCAAAAAAATAACGTATTGTAATAATATTTGTAATAATAATTTTGTAATAATAATGTTTGGAATAATGATGTTCCACTAGAGTGCTACGCGCAAAGTGTTAGAGCGTTCCGTGACGGCAAATTTCGCTAAAAATTTAAATATTTCTAAATTAAGTTGCAATAAACTATATGAAATGTTCAAGGTATATATGTAAACGCTCTAATCAATATCGTGTTTAATACGTCTGGCATGCAATATAGTGAATGCCAATTAACGTAAAATTAATGCAATTACAACTGAAATATTTATCACAGAAATTAATTATATACATATTTTTCTAAAAAATAAATACTAGTTCTAATTGTAACAATTGTTTAGTACGTATCAGATGCATCCGGTTTTTGAATGCAAATAGAATACAATTGCTCACTGGTAGACTTTCGAATATTAATTTGTATACCGTAATCGTACGCTTTTTTACGCTTTTATCGTTAGTTCATATGTTTTTCCTTCATACGTATAAAAAAGTTTTAAATTAAAAAAAAACTCACTTTCAAAACCATTTCTCGTTTGTGGACACTTCAAAATAACTAACAAAATTAGGCCTACCTGAAATTTAAAAAATCTATTTTTTCGGTTTTTTTTGGTTTACTCAAAAACCGGATGTTTACGGCGCCATTTGTTTTGTTTGAATATTTAATTAGTGGCGGCCATTTAAACAATTTTAATGGAAATTTCCTCAGAAACAGTAAATTTACCATTTATTATCGAATGTTATGACTCAATGTTATGTTCAAAGATCGATAGACTTCTGAATACTGTATTAATTTAGTCAGTAATGTACAGAGCACTCCATGACAGCGCTCGTAATCTTTTCCAACAATTTTAACCGGTATCCGTAATATTTAATGAACAATGCTATCTAAAAAATTGTATTGGAAATTGTATGCTCTTTATTTCTTGAAACGTTCAAAATTACAGTAGGTTTTGCCGTTCAGCCGGTATTATAGGAAGTGACCAGAAGATACATTCCCAGTGTTAAATCGGAGCCGGCCATTTTGAAAGGAAGTGAATGGGAAAAAGTCTTACACGTATATTTTTGGCATTTTGCAAGGTATCTTCGTAGGCTATCAAATTTGAAATCGGCCATTGCGTTTGGCCAAAACTGCGTACACTTGTTATCGTTAAATCAGAGGAGGCCATATTGAAACGGAACTAAATAGGAAAAAATGTTACCACACACACACACACACGCGCGCACACAAACGAACAAACAAAAACACACGTGCACACACAAACATACATACATACACACACACACGAACAAACACAAACACACGTGCACACACAATCATACACACACACACACACACACACACACACACACACACACACGAACAAACACAAACACACGTGAACACACAATCATACATACACACACACACACACACACAAACGAACAAACACAAACACACGTGCACACACAAACATACATACACACACACATACACACACACACACATACATACACACACACACGCACACACACACACACGCACGCACACACACACACACACACACACACACACACACACACACACACACACGCACACACACACACACACACACACACACACACACACACACACACACACACACACACACACACACACACACACACACACACACACACACACACACACACACACACACACACACACACACACACACACACACACACACACACACACACACACACACACACACACACACACACACACACACACACACACACACACACACACACACACACACACACACACATACACAAACAAAAGTGAATAGGAAGAAATCCTACACATAAATCGCACAGGCTTTGTACATGATACTTTTGTACCGATTTTGAAATCGAACGGTTAGTGCGTTTGGCCGAAACTGCGTACAATCGATGTTGTAAATCATTGTCCGCCATCTTGAGACGGAAACGAGTGGGATAAAATCTTGCATGTCATTCGGGATGTAAACAAGGTACCTCCCTAAAAACTTTCAAAACAATCGGTCTATGTGTTTGGCCAAAACTGCGTAACAAAAGCGAACCAAATACCGATCGGTCGATTTGAAACACCTCCCTTCGCTCGTTTAACTATCAAAACTGTCGACGGCATAAAGCGCCATTAGGAGGAATTTCTGAGAGTAGCATTAGCATATTAGCCTGACACTCTCAAAACTGTGCACTAATGGACTATTTCAATTTATGATTGTTTTAATAGTTATATCTTTAGACTGGATACTAAACTAATTACAATTATTTACCTTTCACGTTCCAGAGATACGCTATATACCATTTAATGAAAGGAGACTGACAGTAATGCATTATTTCCGGACGTATGTTCACAAGGAAGTATGTTTTTTCAATTTTTAACCATAACCACCATCTAAATTATGTTTTCGCAGTACAGGAACTCTTATATGTTCCGACTATGTATCAACCAAACAATATATTATAATTCCTTATTCATTTTCAATTTAATGTTTAGACGCTCTAGTAATATTTTACCGACAGACTCTCGCGTCTCTACATATATTTATTGTTTTTAACTTGCTCTATAATTTCAGCTGACTGGCCATAAAACACCAAGTGTAATATAAATATCACTTAAATGGCTATCACTTTAAACGAATATTTGTCTTGAAACCGCTGCACTTGGTACTGCAAGGTTCAAATTGAATTTGCCCGGTCATAAGGCGGTCATAAGTTTCCATAAAATGAATAAATAATAGAACTGTATGCGCACCACTTGACAACGTTGCATATTTTTTAATGTAATACAATAGTGTTTTACTTAAGGCGAATAGAAAATAAAATAGAAACACAGCCAGATCGCATTGCCAGATGCATAATGCATAAATTTTGAAACCTGCAAACTAGTCTACCACTGTCTGCAAATATAGGCCATTTTGTTTTATTTCATTTGTAATCTACAAGAGTACATATGTCTGTTCGTGTTTAAATATATCCTTCGCAAAGAAGTTTTAATATGTTAGGGGAATGTTTTACACAATGTTAATATAGGTTTTGATGTAATGTTCTTCTAAACAGCTGACTTCTCACTACAGCTGTTCCTTGAAAAATACTGAACAAATGAGGTCATGTTTGTTGTCATACGTTACGATTAATATAAACAATAAAAAACAAACACATTATCAATTTTTTTATTTATGAATACTGAAATATAATTTTTTTGACGATAAAAAAATAAACTGAGAATTTTATTTAATTTTGTTTAAAATTAAATCATGTTTGGCAATTATATTGTATAAGCTGTACTAACGAATAGTGTTTACCACGTAACGGAAATATTTACACAAGTAATGTAGAGGTTAATGTAATACTTATCTAAACAGCTGATTTCACACTACGGTTGTGTATGGGAAACGATTAATATAAAAAACACACAACAAATACATTATTAAATGAATTTTAATTTAATTCGTTGAATTAATTATTGAAATTTATTTCTGAACATAAACAACTAAACTGAGTATTTTAATTAACTCACAGTGCAGACTATAGAGAGAAATAATGAAGTTTCTCTTCCACGCTCTACCTTTACTGCAACTGTCTATAATTTTTTTTTTTTAATATTTTTGTTTATAAATAGTTTATATATTTTTGGATACATATTAAGTGATCAAATATTATTCGGTAACATAAAACGAAAAATTGTCTAAGTATAGTAATGAATATAAATTTGTCATTCTGGTATTCAGAAATTTTGTGTAGGTCATATTCATTAAATAATTTAACTACACAAATTTAGAAAATACACATTTTTAAAATTAACAAGAACAATAAACGTAACCTAATCTGAAATGATATTGAAGCAACAGCTGTTGTGTGAAATCAGCTGTTTAGAAGTCGTTTCAAGTATAGTGTACAAAGAACGTAATTTTATATGCTGTGAGGTATGCGTTACAGAATCAAGCGTGACGCGAAAGCAAATGTTTGTACAAATTTGTTTGTACACATGTTTTGTCAACCGCGTCTATAGAAGTTTTCACTTCAAAAATGTTTTATGTAGTTTTAAAAAAAATTCAACTTAACAGAAAAGTCCACGCGGCACAATGAATTGAGTAGAAAGTGGATCGGGGTCAAAACTGCAGAGATTACTTATTATTTCGAAAAAGTTTGTATTTTTCGCTACAGTAAGTGTAGCCTAAAAAAACTGGACTCACTGTGGGAAAATCTATCTTTATGTCCGTTGTCAGTTTTTGATTTTTAAAAAAGTGTATTTTTATTTAATTGTATACCTTACCGTTTAGGATCATCGGTGGAGAACAATTTACGTAATTACCTGATGTTTATGAATTTTATCGTGTACTTCTTAAATACTTTTTTGTTTAAAAAATCTGTCAAACTGGATTTTTTAGGTAAACAACCTTTCTTGAAAAATCTGGTTTAGATGCAAAGATAGGAATAAACTGAAAACCAAAAGTAATTTCTGTAAACCGTTTTATCAGAATCAGATAAAATTTCAGTCATACAGGTAATGAAGGTAAATGCGCGTGTTCGTGTGTGTGAGTGTGTGTGTGATTGTGTGTGTGCGTGCGCGCGTGTGTGTGTGTGTGTGTGTGTGTGTGTGTGTGTGTGTGTGTGTGTGTGTGTGTGTGTGTGTGTGTGTGTGTGTGTGTGTGTGTGTGTGTGTGTGTGTGTGTGTGTGTGTGTGTGTGTGTGTGTGTGTGTGTCCATGCTTTTCAAAATGGCAGCTATTTCACAATGTTCAAAAAGTCATAAGTTTTTTTATGTTCCTTGTTTTTGTACGATCTGTTTTCAACATCGTAATATATATCGTAATGTGTGTGTGTGTGTGTGTGTGTGTGTGTGAGAGAGAGAGAGAGCGCGCGCGTATATATATTGTAAAAAAATTTGTTATTGAAAATTCGTTTCAATCTCGCGAACGTGGAAGATTTGACGCAATTTAAGTGAGGTATTAATTTAATAAGGGATTTTTTTCAAGTTGGCAGCCTTGATTGTATGTTCACAATCGTTAATCTGTATGGCCGAGATTGTGAGCCCAGGCGTGTTGGGATATTTCTTAATAAATTTTGCTATTTCAGAGGCGTATCTACAAAACTTATGAAATATTTACGCGGGCAAACTAATCAAAGGTTCCAAAGGCGAAGCGAACAGATACGCAATGCCTGCTGGGTTTAATTTGCAAAATACCTGGCATTACTAACATTAACGGAAAGTGACGAGTTAATGGCTGACGATACGTGTGCGTGCATTCTCCGAATATCGATTTCGCTTTGCGCCCCCCCCCCGACGTACGGCGATATTATAGGTAGCGTTTTTGTGCGTGTATGTAAGCGCGCTTGTGCCACCGGTGTTCCTCCACCTGTCCGTGGCCAGATGTTTCTCGAGAACCCAACACAGACAATAAGACTGAGCGATTCTTGGACTTGTTAGCTTCAAGGTTATGTTTGCTGCAATGATAATTTTATCCAATCGTGCACATTATTAGTTGGCCGCTTTAAGAGAAGTTATACCTAGAATTTTTGCTGTTAGGCAATGCAGATATTTTATTTTAATTTAAACAAATCAATAAAAGGACAAAATAAATTGACAAACATTATTTCTTCCAAGTATTTCCTCGAAAAATTCGTTTTGGAATCAATTGTAAAAACAAAACTAAATAATAAATCGATAATTTTCTTAAAGGCGGTTAATCTGATTTCGATTAAATATGACCAATATTTCATATAAATTATGTGATAAGTAATTTTCCATATAGAGATACAATAATTCATTTGTTTTATTAGTAAATTGAAATGAGCACTGATTCTGACTAGAATATTATTTTAAAGGATCTTAAAAATACGCGTGCGTGCGTGTTGTGTGCAGGTTTCATGTGTGTTTGTTCGCGCGCACGTGTGTCTTTGTGTGTATGTGTGTGTTTGTGTGTGTAAATGTGTGTGTGTGTGTGTGTGCGTGCATGCGTGCGTGTATTGTGTGTATGGTTTCTGTGTGTGTGTGTGTGTTTGTTTGTTTGTTTGTTCGCGCGCACGTGTGTCTTTGTGTGTATGTGTGTATTTGTGTGTGTGTGTGTGTATTTGTGTGTGTGTGTGTGTGCGCGCGCACGCGGGTGTGTATGCGTGCGTGCGTGCGTGTATTGTGTGTATGGTTTGTGTGTGTGTGTGTGCGCGCGCGTGTGTGTATGTGTATGTTTATGTGTGCACGTATGTAAGTCTGTGTTTGTTCGCGCGCGCGCGTGTGTGCATGTGCGTGCGTGTGTTGTGCGTATGGTTTTTTTGTGTGTGTGTTTGTATGTGCACGTGTGTGTGTGTATGTTTGTGTGTGCACGTGTGTGTGTGTGTGTTTGTGTGCACGTGTGTGCATGTGCGTGCGTGTGTTGTGCGTATGGTTTTTGTGTGTTTGTGTGTGTGTTTGTATGTGCACGTGTGTGTGTGTGTGTGTGTGTTTTTGTGTGCACGTGTGTGTGTGTGTGTGTGTGTGTGTGTGTGTGTATGTTTTTGTGTGCACGTGTGTGTGTGTGTGTTTGTGTGTGTGTGTGTGTGTGTGTTTTTGTGTGCACGTGTGTGTGTGTGTGTGTGTGTGTGTGTGTGTGTGTGTGTGCTCGCGCGCGCGTTTTAGTACGTTTCCTTTAGCAGTTTGGAATTGATTTGATTTAAACTTTGCAAACAAATCGTTTATAGCAGTAGCTCGTATAAATTCTGGTATCCAGCTATAGGCCTATACTAACAACAGTTGTATAATGGCAGCTATTTCAAAATTAAACAAACAAATTATACATTTTTTTTATCTTTCATTTTTTTTTTTTAAGAATCTCTTTTTACCGTCGTAACCGGCGTTAAAAACTGCACAGAATAGCGTTTACAATTTCGAAAAACCGTTGAAATTAGGAACTTGAATTTGACAGCGGTCAGGGTTCATTTCAGTATTTTGCAATGCAGTTTGAAAATTTAAAATGCTAATGTGTTTAGATGTTAATGCTAATTACGATAAAGAAGTCAGAATTTTAAAAAGGCCAAGGTAATAAAAAACTTTTTGTTTCTTAAGATATTTACCCAATTATGAAATATTATTTTATACATGCATCATTTTTGCGTATTTAAGTTTTGGTGCAAGATTATAACGTCTCAAACAATCGATCTTGATATTTAAAAGGTTTATTTTTTAAACCCTTTTTTAAAATTTTGTTTTAATTAACAAATAGATTAAAAATTCGCGATGGTCTAAAATATTTAGTTTGTTTACCTTAAGATCTTTTTAACGCTAAAATATTTTTAAATTAGGCAATGATATATTTATTTTAATATAGGTTTTCTTCTGTTTTCAGGTACGTATAGGTGGCATTCTACTAGAAGTATTTCAGTTGTATCAATAGACAGTAAGTAGAGCCCTTCCAGTAACCAAAGTTATCATGAATATACATTTAATGGAATACCTAATGGAATCTAGGCACAGTATTAAGTGAATTCTGTAACTTATTTTACTTGAATTGGGCGGACATTATTTTTTGTTTCTCGAAACCCTTTCAAGTCGCAAATATTTTCAACGGCAATTCATATATCACTTGAACTATTTACATTTATTATGTATACGTACGGTTATACAAAGTGTTCCTCGAGTATGCTGGTATAATTCACAGATATATGTCTACCGTTAAAATAGTGAAAAACGTTCATACAAACCTATGTTTAGAAAATTATTTTTATTTATTTTTTGGCCTCATGGGACCACTTTAGTCTAAATTTCAGTTCTTCCTAACATTGGGCTGTAGTTTTTCTCTCCAATAATCCCTCATTCGATCAGATCGTTGCTTCCTGACGGCATCTGTGATCACTACCTTCTTGTGTCTCTTCGGTTTATCCACTTTAAATTTATTAGTCTTAAGAATGCGTGTTATTTTACATTTGTCTGTTGCATCATCCATTTTCAGTCCTATTTCACTGAGATCCCTGAGGACTTGTGTGATGTATATTCCGTGTGTTTTACTGTTTATGCTTCTCATTACCAGTTGTCTCAGGATTCTGTCCTCCGGCATTCTTAATATGTGAAAGAAATGGGAAATTCTTCGTTTTTTCATTACACTGAGAAATGGGTCGATATATTTGTATACTGTTTCATTTGTGGCTATTCTCCAGGTCCCGTCTTTCCGGTAGCTTTTGTTGAGACACGTTCTGATGATCCTTCTCTCTGTCTTAAGCAGCGGGTCCGTCTTGTTATTGTTTTTGATTTGGAAGAGAGTTTCACTGGCATATAATGTTTCTGGGAGTACCACTGATTTGTAGTGGCGTATTTTTGTTTTTATTGACAGGCATTTTTTCTTGTACGTTGGGCAAGTTAGTAGCTGGGCTTTTTTAATTTTTGCTACCCTATTGAGTAGTGCAAGTTTTTCGTCCAGATTTTATGTTATGGTTTCTCCTAGATATTTTAAACACTCCACGAGCTTTATGGTGTTACCGTTAATGTTCACTTTATTTACGCATAGCGGGTCCATGGCCATGATCTCTGTTTTTTAATATGATATTCTCAAGCCTAACTTCTGCGCAATGCTATCAAGGCTAATTATTTGTTCTCTTGCTTCCTGTAGATTAAGGACAAGTAGGGCTAAATCATCTGCAAATCCTATGAGTTTAGAAAATTATTTTAACATTTTTTTAATTTTTACTGAATCAATTTAAATTTGTAGAACGGCTTCGTTGATCTCGTATGTGTAAAGTTAAAATCAAACTCTTTGCTAGTCGTGGCAATAATCACTGTTTATTTTTTGTTCTTTATTTTTCGCGAACAGCATATACAGTATAAAATCCATTGACCGATGACCAGTCATCACTGTATGCATAATTACAAGCGCAGAACTTTTGTGCATTTAACACTACACAATAAAAGGTTTCACAATTTACAGTCCACAAAATTATCAAGAATATTTTAAAATTTAATGCACAAATTTATCTATACTGTAATAGCAATGATTTATTAAATATAACAAAAGATCCGTCTTGAATTCATGTACTTAGGCAAGTTATATAATTGAATTGCTCTATAGTATGATGAATTTTCAAGCAGTGTTTATTATGACAAGGACATTTACATGTATTGTTACTTCGTGTAGGATGCTTATAAAATTTGTTTATATTTATTTGAACAAAAAGTGTAATATTTAACAAGTAAGTAAAAGAACATTTACTGAAAGGTGACTACTTAAAAAAACACTACTTAAATGTTCCATTTAAATGTTTTAAAAAATTATTAAAAAAAGAATTCTTTTTAAGAAAATATCATAAGTAAATTTGTCTAGCTTGTCGAATATACTGTCAATTACATATTTATCAAACTATCGAACAAATGGTAGCATTGTCCATTAGTATGCAATGCTCAAAGCGTTAGGCTATATCATATGCCTATAGATAAAACACACCATGTTATATTGATTGTTAAATAACAGGTTTTATTTTAGTTGAAACTCAGATAGCTTTAATAGTTTTTTTTTTATTTAAGAACAGTAACTTATGCCATTTTCCCATTTGCTTGATTAATTCAGCAAATTTCACTAATAAAGATAACATTTTTATTAACGTATTCGCTGTTTATTAACAGAAATATCTTCAAACACAGTTCATTAAACTTAACATCTATCCACAAAAAAATCACTGTTTTTTTCAGCTGATACATCTTTCTGTATTTATAGAATTCAATCTCATAAAACAGCGATTTATTATTTATTTAAACTTGTTTATTTAAAAAAAAATCAAGCAACACAGATAGCATTGTTATTTAAATATTTCAGTATACAGTATGTACAGTAATTTATAAGCCAGTAAAATACAATATATCAAATTATACGTTAAAATATGTACGACGCAAACGCCTGCAAAATGCAGTGTAGGCTATTGGCCAGGGGCCATCTCGTAAACAGGAGGCCGTATATTTGAAACCCAGACATAACATATGAAATACTATTGTGTTTTGTAAAATAAAAAGTACATATTTGAAAACATCTTTCACTGCAAGCATTAGTTGAAATAGAAAGAGTAGTAAGTAATAAATACTAGTTTATAACAGCAAAAACTTTCTTCGAACACCATAATAACTACTACATGTAGAATTGACTTGTACGCCATACTGTTATGTAACTGATCGAGCGAAGAGAGGCCTCTGTTTCACCTCAAGCGTTCGGCATTTGGTTTGTGTGTTTGTTACGCTAAACGCATTGACCGATTGTCTGAGGTACCGGATGTACCTGGACTGCGTGTATGTTAGACTTTTCCCATTCGTTTCCGTTTCAAGATGGCGAAATCTAATGTATAGTATTAAGTTTACGCAGTTTTAGCCAAACGTATTGACCTGTTGTTTTGAAATTTTTTATGAAGATATTTTGCTTAAAGCCCAAATTACGTATATGTAATATTTTTCTTAATTTAATTCCGTTTCAAAATGGCGGTTTTTTGATTTAACGATGACGAATGTAAGCAGTTTTAATCAAACTCATTGACCGATTGTTTTGGAATTTTGTACGGATGTACCTTGTATAAAGCCTGAACTGCGTGTATGTTAGACTTTCCCATTCGTTTCCGTTTCAATATGGCGGACTCTGATGTACAGTAACGAGTGAAAGCAGTTTTAGCCAAACCTATTGACGTTTTGTTTTTAAATTTTATATGAAAATACATTGATTAAAGCCAAAATTACGTATATGTAATATTTTTCTCCATTTAATTCCGTTTCAAGATGGCGGTTTTTTAATTTAACGATGACGAATGTAAGCAGTTTTAATCGAACACGTTGACCGGTTGTTTTGAAATTTGATACGAAGGTATCTGGTATGTGTAAGATTTTTCCCGTTCACTTCCGTTTCAAGATGGCGCGCTCTTATTTAACATTGTGAGTGTGCTGATTATATCCTATAATATTGGCGCAGAGTTAAAACCTATCATTTTGACTAATTCATGAATTAATACAAAATTTCCCATAATGTAGTCCAGTAACAAGTTTCGTAAATATTACGGTTAACGGCTAAATAGTTGGGAAATTTAAGAGTGTTGTCGTGGAGCGCTCTCTATATTAATTAAGAATATACTACGAGGTCTGCTGTTTTTGAAATACTAGTTAAAAAAATCAACAATACTGACAAACATAAGATATCTAATAGATTAAATTTTTAAACTATGGCGCTCAACATATTATTCGACTAATTTGAAAAATTATTTTGATTTTACCCTTTTTAAGAAATAATGAAATAACGGAAAGTTCGTGTAATATTTTTTCATAACTTATTGTAATATAAGTTTCTTATAATAATATAAGTTATATATATATATATATATATATATATATATAATATATATATATTATTCAGACGTTTGCCATTATTTGTGTGTATGAAAACATATGTTTTTACGTTAAGTTAATTTTATATTATCTTCAAAATGTTATACGTCCGCCGTTTTGAAATAAATGAAATATTTTTTTCAATTTATCCTAATATTGTCTTGACAATATTAAACTTACGTAAAGTATTTCTTTTGTGTAACGTAAACAGACAGACAGACAGGCAGACAAAAGGAAAAGTAAAGATTTTAGGACATACCTGAATAGTAACGTTCGAACTAAAAACATAAGCTAGTTGCAAACGCCTGGTTCAGCAACTAAAGACGAAATACCGTAATGTTTTTACTAAAAATTTAAAAACTATTTTTTCAAAACAGTCTTAATATTTTCTATTCAAAATCTGTAAAAGATTAAAACATAAGTCAGAGTATAAAGTAAAAAAGACTGTTGATTTTTGGAGGAAATATAAACCTTTCAGTCTTACGTGGGTGTTGAAGAGATGAGCTAAATTTGATCGAGGTTGTTATAGTTAGATAGATCAAGACTGGATCGGATTTTTAGAAGTTTTCGACCAAAAAGTGGAGTGAAAATTATTATTGTAAAAATATGATGCTGAGATAGGAGCAAAACGTCAGCATTTACACAAAAAAGTATATATCACATATGCAATTAAAAAATCAAACACTTTTTTTAAACTTATGTATCTTGAAACGAGTAGGTCTACATGAAAACCGTATATTTGTGCTTTTTTTATTGAAACAGCTTCAAAGAAGAGCTTTGACTAGTAATGTTACCATGTTAGGCTAGCTGATGGCGTATATCAGTGGACAAAATTAATTACAGAAACGTCCTCCAATTCACTCATTTTATAATGTCTTGCTGAGTTGATACAAAAACGTTTCTGGAAGAAGTAATTGCCTTGAGTACGAAGTAGGCTTACTGTTAAACGGAAAGGAGACCTTTGAAAGTTCCTTACACCTCCTGTACCGTGTTAGATGTTAGCGTTACTGTTGTCGATAAAGGTTTTTGGGGAAAACAAAATCATAGACGAGAAAAACCAAAAAAGTAAGAATATATCAAGAGGAAGGCTAAAATTTTACAATTAAAAATGTACAATAAGAATGGCTAGAAGAAACAAAGAGGAGACAAAGGTCAGGTTCATCCCCACTTCGGAAGACTGGCTGAAGAAGTAAAGTGAGTTCAATGCGATAACTGTAAAGCAAAAGGAACACACTGATAGAAATATTGAGGAATTTTTCCTAAAACATTATCGGCAAGATGATGGTAGACAAATTTACAGTATAAGCTTTTACGATAAACAAAAGAAACAATCATCCCCTTAACAGTTCTGTAACTTTTCCCAAACTTTAAAACAGCATATATATATATATATATATATATATATATATAACGACTCCTCAAAAAATGGTCCAAGGATCAGAATCGATGCTCATTTCAAAGTTCTCAGTCTTCATCTTACCATAACGACAGCTCATATTCCAATGGGAATTCAGTAACACCGTGGATTTTCTTCATTAGAGATAATAACATTACATATGCAATAATTACACGCGCATGTCTTAGTAACTTCGTAACACTTACATTCTCTTCTTTCAGTGCGCACACTATAATGCAGTTAATACAATATCGGTCCCTATAAAACTTGAACCATCGGATCGACCCAGAGCGCCCGTTACAGCATAAATAAGCTCATCCTAATCAGGTTGTGAAATGAATGTGTCTGTGTTTCGCTATTCTGCAGGCTCTCCGTGTCGGGATTTTGCCGGTCTAATTGAATAACGAAGGGAAAATCGAGGAAGGGAAAATAAGAACCCGATTCCTGAAGAAGGGCGAGATTTTAACGATGCAAATTCGACGGAGAGAATTAGGAGAAGAAAAATGCGGCTGGGGTCTAATTCCGTATGCAGGGGTAGTTTTGTTTTTAACAGGTACTGAGAGGGCATTTGTCTCCTTACTACTTATTTCGGAATAGTAATGTTTTTAGCGAATTTTATTTGGAAAAGTGAGCTGTTGAAGCTGTCATCATAGTAAAACCTAGATCCGCAACCTTTAATTTTTTTTTTTTTTTTAACGTCCGACTATTGTGCACACTTGGGCTAATGCAGACGATATGATGATTTATAGCGTATGAAAATGCCAAGCCCTAGTCGGGAATCGAACCCGGGTCTTCGGGGTGAAAGCCCAGTACGCTATCAACTAGGCCACCGAGGCGGATACCTTGAAATGAGCACTTATCATTAATATTACATTTTTTCGAGGGTCATTAAAAATTATATATATATATATATATGGCTTCCATTTAAATTTTTTAAATTCATAACCCTTTTGAAAATTGTTTTGAAAATCGTTCGTCAGTTTCAAAATGGCGAATATTTTGAATTTTAAAAACTCATAGCTATTTTCGCGTAAATATTTTCAAATATCTGATTTCACCATTGTAATCAACGCTAAAACTGCCCAAATTGGATTTTAAATCTTAAAAATTCATTGAAAATAACACATTTAAATTGACGGCGGTCAGGGTTCATTTTTGCATTTTCAATGCAGTTTGAAAGTTTAAAACGCCATATATGCAGATTTTAATGCTGATAATGATAGTGAAATTAAAATTTCCTAAAAGAGTACGATAAATGAAAATACTTTTGCAAATTCGCTTCAGTCACGTCAGCGAAACAACTGCGTACAGCAATTTTGTTATGATTTTATTAGTTTTAATGCATAGGCTATTAATGGTTAAAGGCAATTCATGTTTATTCGATTTTTTGCCAATTTCGAGTTGGATGAAAATTGTTAACGTGAGGTTGTTAAAACACAAGCACATATTTTTATTATACATTAAACTGATCTAAAGGTATTGGATCAGTGCTCATTTCAAGATATCAAGTCTGGTTGTTACTATGATCGCCGTTAAAATATAAAATTAGCCGCCTCGGTGGCCTAGTGGATAGCATACTTTCACCCCGAGGACCCGGGTTCGATTCCCGCCCAGGGCTTGGCATTTTCACACGCTATAAATCATCCCCATCGTCTGCATTAGCCCAAGTGTGCACAATAGTCGGACGTTAAACACCAATAAAAAAAAAGTTAAAATAATCCATTAACCAATTTGCATTCTCTAAAAAAAAATATGCCCTTCCGACATTTAACTAGACCGTTCAGAGATTTATGTGTTTGCTGATACGTAATTTTGACAAAACGCATTGACCGATTGTTTTGAAATTTCGTACGAAGGTAACATTTTTCCCGTTCACTTCAGTTTCAAGACAGCGGCCTCTGATTTAGCGAGTGCAGTTTCCGGTCATTTCCTGTAATACTGGCTGAACGGCAAGACCTACCGTATTTCTTTGGTTCTAAGATGCACTGTATTTTACAGACAGTTTTTAAGGAATGTTACAACAAAGTGACAGACATTTAAAAAAATCAATTTTAATAAATATATCCAATTGTACTTGCTAGAAAGTAAGTGATCAAACACTTAAATGCACTAAACTAAACCTGAAGATTATTATAGTAGTTATTAAGGTTTATTAATTAAGGTAAGTAATTAGGTTATTAATTAGTATTTGTAAATTAATTAGTATTTGTAAAGGTCCCCGCAGGGGGTACAGACTAGCTGCATCTATTGAGAGGATTTAGACATCCCTCGCGGTACCCGAGTCTAACAAACAACAAACACTTACACTTACAACACTACACTTACGACTTTAACACTTTACACTCACAGTTGCATTTAGGGAGGCGATAATAGCCTCAATGTGCTTTTCGCCTTAAAATAACAAAAAAATGTCAAGGGTAGGTTGATAATTAAACTGCATATTTTAATACAGGCAATATTCATGTTGTGCAACTCTGTTTCCATTTTGTTTAGCGAGTAATATAACTTTTCGAAAATCATAATACTCTCTCTTTGAAGACATTTTATATACGATATTTTTTTTTAACAACAAAGTACTCACCAAAGGACACAAGTTTAAATAAAAATACTCACAACATTACAGGATTGAAATGAAAACACTCGTTAGGTATTGGAAACAAAATGACATAATTGTAGGGGGAGGGGATAACAGTGAATGACCTTGTAGCTGTGCGCTTTGTTCTATTGTTCAGCTGACAAGAGTTCATTTCTCGGAATATTAAATAGAAATACTTTTGGAATATATAATACAGTTTTGACATCAAATATAAGACGCTATCGATTCTAAGATGCAGATTGCTTTTTTTTGAATATCGGAATAGGAAAGAATGTGCGTCTTAGAATCAATGAAACACGGAAATATAATTTTGAAAGTTTCATGGAGAAAGAGCATAAAGTTGGTCCAGTAACGTTGGTTCGTCCAAGTTGGTCCAGTTACAGTTTCCTTAAATATTTCAATTATAGGTTAAATTGGCGGAATAATTTACGGGTGCATCAGAGCGCTGTCTCGGAGCGGTGGCCAGAAAATGTATTAATAATAGACTGCAAGTTATACTGTCCTGGATACTATTAGTCAGTAGGCTACATTGAGTTGAGATAGATATTGCCATAAATTATCAATATCAAAATAAATCGACTTTGATAACTTAGGCAAAATTTACTGTTTTAAATTTCTTTATAGCCCGTAATTGATGAACAAATTAACCGATTTTTAGACAAATTTAACTGTTTTTATAGCCCGTAATTGTATGTGAAAAAAGCTTATATGTTTTCCCAGAGTAGTATTTACGTCACTAGACTATCGGGACACCCTGTCCAACAATTTTCTAATTCAAACTGCGTTCAATTGTTCCCCTTACGTATCGGGAACAGATGTACAAACATGGCCCAATGGATTTCAGAACTGAGAAAGCAATAACCGTTAGTGTGCACTAAGTATTCTACACTCATCTGTGCATCGCTTTTGTATTGGCTAATTTGTGTTATTCCCTAATCGATATAACAAAAGCGCCGAGAATTTTTCGAACCTACCGGAAATGTCGGTTAGCACAAAGGTTACGAAAAATCATCTGTAGTTAGGACCGTTGGTACTTGGTCAAATCCATTATATTAATGAAGTATTAACACTTTGTATGTACAAC
>CM040188.1:20863701-21033701 GCA_022606455.1 Callitettix versicolor
CATGCCGTATTGTTTATCATTCAGTCTAGACGCTATAGATTATTTCAGCCTCGCCAGTGTAGATGGTGTTACTGCAGGCTCACTCGGCGAGCAGCTGTCTTTGGATTAATTGTGAACCCTCACCTGCTCCCCCCCCCTCTTTGGACACGGTGAGTTCCGTTACGTGGTACAAATTGTCTGTCTGTCAGAAACTTTATTGAAATCGGCAGGGTACAAATTTAATAACCATGTCGCTGCAGTTTGGCGGTGAATGACGCAAGTATTAAAGACGCGTACAACTAGGACGCTATTTACACGTTATGAAAAGGATTTTAGTAAAAATTAGAATAAATGATTTTTCAATGCATGAAGTATTTATTCGTTACTATGCTAGAGTTAATTTATTGGTTTTTAGGTTATTATTTCGTTATGCGCGTCAGTAATTCTTAATAATCACTGCACGACACTGTTTCGCTAACGTATTTATTTTTTTAAACTCACAATAGAAAACATCAAATTAACTAATATTTTGATAAGTTAAAATCAAAATTTGCAATCAATTTTGTAAACATTGGTTTTCCGGTTCCAAATAGTTAAAAGTAAGAAAATGTTTATATACTTGAAATACTGATTTTACTATTAACGTTATAATCATCACAATAAGTACTGAAAACAGATTACGTAATTTTATAGCCTACAACAACAGTGTGTCCCACGAAGAGGTTTACGCATTTGATCCTCCATTATTTTCTCATTCTTTCATTGATCATTTTGAAACTACACATGCTTTTTAAAGAAGATACCAGGAATAGTATGTGAGAATTGCATCTGGCTGATGTTTGTAGAAAGAAAATGGCGGCCAAAATGAAGTATAGATCCTTTGTTATTTTTTTCAAACAAAATTTTATTTTTAATTATTTTTTAAAATTTAATTACATACGAGCTGATTAAAAGAAAACTAAATAGCAATGAAACATATCATAAATCAAACTATTCAAACTGAAAACCACTACAGCTACACTGATAACAATGCCGAACAAATGAATCGTAAGGTAGAGGGATAGCATTTATTTATTTTGGCCGCCATTTTGTTTCTACAAACATCAGCCAGATGCAATTTTCACTTACTCTTTATGGTACCATCTCTGAAAAGTATGTGTAGTTTCAAAATGAAAAACAAAGAAATGAGAAAATAATGGCGGATCAAATGCGTAAACCTCTTTTCGTGGAACACACTGTACATTAATGACTCCAATAACGACACCGAAACAGTTGCGTGCGCTATTGTTTTTACGAATACTTCAAAACTGTAATGCTTTAACTACATATGGCAAGTAACAAAATTGGTTCGATCTATACAAGACTAAGTTTATTTAATCTTATGCCCGCACGAACGCACGCGCGCGCTTGTGTGTGTGTGTGTGTGTGTGTGTTAGAAGTTTTAATCAACCAGGCGCACAGTGAGGGGCACTTTCACTTTACCTTGGGGTCGTAAATTTCACAAGGACATTGTTGTATCCCTCATAACTCCGATGTTAAACAAAATACCTATATTATGGTATGTTAGTAGGCAGTTTGAGCCACCATGACTATGCATACAGCCTAAGTATATTTACTTCCTTGTATACGTAATTCTGTGTTCTTTGATTTGAAAACAATATTTCAAAAGATTGGTAAGTCGTAAAAATGTGTTTAAGTATAATTTTAAACGTTTTGGGGTCGGATTTAATTGGAAATAAGTTATTTTCTTAATTAAACTTAGGAATTGCTATAAAGGGTGTATTTTATTATAAAAATATCTGATAATGATCAGCCTTTTCGATTTCATTACTATAAGTAACAGTTTTTGAACAACAGTATTTTGAACAACAGCTGTTTCATATGTTGTCTGTAGTCTAATTTGTATTAATTTGTTATAGTATTTGTTTAAATATTTACTTTCTGTGGAAAGTTTTGGCAAATATTTTGTTTTGAAATTTTACTTTTATAAATTAAAAATGTTTTAAGAAGACTCACAGCTGTGAAAAAGATTGTACGTTTATAAATGCAATCGTTAGACTGATAATCATCATCGATGACGATGACGATGACGAAGACGATAAAGTGATAAAGATTACGATAACAATGATAACAATCGACGACGACGATTAGATGATAACTATTACGATAACGACAATGACGATGACGATAACGAGAACGACGATGACGAAGATGATGAAGAGGATAACGATTACGATAACGACGATTACGACGACGATAACGACAACGACGATTACGATGACGAAAATGATGAAGATGATAACGATTACGATAACGACAATGACGAAGACGATGAAGATGATAAATATTACGATAACAATGATGACGGTTTCGACGATGAGATGATAATGGTTACGATAACGACGATGACGATAACGAGAACGACGATGATGAAGATGATAACGATTACGATAACGTCGTCATCGTGACGACGATGATGAAGATGATAACAATTACAATAACGACTATGACGATGACGATAACGACAAGGACGATGACGATTACGAAGATGAAGATGATAATGATTACAATAACGACTAAGACGACGACGACGATGACGATGACGATGACGATGACGAAGACGAAGACGATGAAAATGAACGACAATAACGATGACGACAATAATAACGATTATGATGACGATGACGAAGACGATGAAGATGATGCCGATGAGATAACGACGACGATTACGATGACTGACGATGACGGCGAGGATAACGATGACCCAGTGGCATTGACGATAACGATGACGATGACGTTGACGATGTTTATGATTAAAATTTTAAACATTATGTCTTGTATTACTAATAGACGTACAGGGCTTAATGCACTTATAAGCCTCTAGTTTCAAAATATTGGGTTATCCTGTTAACCCAAAATTTAAGAAACGTAAATTTTAATTTCGATTCTCATCGTTATTTTATACAAAGTATACCAAAACTTTACAAAAAATCTAATAATATTTAACGTCAACATGTTCACCGTTACATGTTGCAAATAAGTTTACCCGCAAAAAAATTATGTTGATTTTACTGAAAATTTTTTCTATGTGAGTTAAAAGTTGAAACAGTTTCTTTGTACGTCCTAATTATCACGCACTCAACTGTCGCGAAACGAATCCAACTTCTTTTACAAACTAACTGTCATAAATAGCAATAAAATGGACATACATTAGCATTTCATTTCTCTGAAAATACGAAAATGAACCCTGTCCGCTGGTGATTTTTTAATTTTAGTGAATTTTCAAAATTAAAAATGTAAATTTACGTTTATTACTATGGTGAAATCAGATTTTCAAAATTTTTAAAAGCAACTATCTCTTATATGTCTTAAAGATTTGAAATGACCGTTCTTTCGAAACTGTTTAACACTGGTTAACGAACGTGTTCAAGCTGTTAAAAAGATCCATTTTTGTGCTGTGTTTGAATCGAATCGAAGTGAATTGCGACGTACTAAAACACAAACACACACGCAATTTAACGACCCGTTTAAAAAGTGACTTAAAGATCAGGATCGGTGCTCATTTAAAGGTTACAGGCCTGGATCTCACCATGATGACCGCTCTATTTGCCAATGGTAAATTCACAAAAAACAAAGAAACAAAAAGTAAATTTTTAGACATGTATATTTTACACGGTATTATAGTACGAGTTTTACTTTTAGGCCTACCAAATCTCCATTGAAATTTATTGCAGCGTTATTGGAACGGCCACTGTAAGACTCATACAAGTGATCACGAAATGAATACCGATCACGACCTCTTGACCACAATTAAATGGGTAATTTATATTCAGTTAATGTCCCAACTTTATCCTTCCCAATAATTTTAGTACGACTTTATTCCAACTTTGCACAAACGTTAAATTTGGCATTGCTTTGAGGAAGTTCGTTATAAAAAAATCCATTTATCCATTTTAAAATCTGAATTTCGTAATTGTAAAATAATCCCTGAATAGAGGAAAAGAGTCTAATTCCTTATCACCAGTCCGGGTTTAGGAATAAACGCTCTACAATAAGCAAGTCACACAGGTTAACAAATATAATTGTGACTATATTGGAAAAAAATTATGTTCAAATATGTTTCTCGATGTGTCATAAACATTCGATTAGCGGTGGGCATTAGGGTCTGTATAAAATTCAAAAAAGACCTCCCCACTTAAGTATCGAAAATTATGACATTAGGAACTTAAGAAGATCTCTGCAGGAGTAACTCAGGGTAGTGTCTTTGGACACATCCTGTACTTGCTCTTCACGGGAGAGAGAAACAGCTACTTTTGCCGATATTACATCTATTATGGCATCAGTGTAGAAG
Organism: Callitettix versicolor; assembly: GCA_022606455.1. NCBI lineage: Eukaryota > Metazoa > Arthropoda > Insecta > Hemiptera > Cercopidae > Callitettix > Callitettix versicolor. The sequence continues at coordinate 20,868,032 of CM040188.1, forward strand.
AAATAACTGAAAAACTACAAGATATTTTTGACAAGACATAAAGAGTTAAATAAGTCTAAATCAACTCATGTAAATTTAACAAATAAGAAAAAAAAATAATGCGATGCTTGTGTTTCTGAATTTTAAAATAACTTCATATATTCAATTGGGGTGGTAATTAGGGGATGATTTTCACAGGTTTTTTCTCCGAAAAAATAGGGACAAACTTATATTTTCGTCATAACTCGCTTAGTTGTGATGCTAGGGACTTTCATAAAAAATCAAAGTTTTTTTCAAGAACTTCATAAAAGTTTCTATGAATTTTCCCCGAAAAATGCATTGTTTTTTGGTTATTTCACTTTGAAACCACCAATTTTAACGTTTGACGAATAATAACCAACCTTCAACAAACTATTAATCCGTTTCTACTGGGTCTACAGACACCATAAACCAACATTCTTTTGTTTTTTATACGCTATATTATTACTAAGAATGATTTTTTGCATAAAATACATACTTTTTTAATTATTCGCGAAAAACCGTCTGAAAATGTGGTTTTTGCTTGAAAAATCGACTTCACTCGCGAATAAGTCGAAAAGTATTGACTTTCAGAAAAAGCTATAGAACAAACGTCGCTTAGAATTAATCAGTCTATCCAGTGCCGGGCTTACTTTCAATAAAACATTTTTCACCCCCCAAGTAGGGGTGGCGTCTACCCCCAGGGTAAAAGCAACCCCCGGTACAGGGTCAACTTGAAGGAGAGGGTAAGTAGAAACTAAATCCAAATGTTTGTGAACGTTATTGCTGTTTGGTAAAATTATACGGTAAAACGTTCATTGACTGGACTATTATAGAAATGAAATAAAGGCGCAGCAGAAACATTAACCATGAATCGCATAGGCCAGATAGAAAAGCTTGAAATAACGGAAAGGAAAATCTTAAGAAAAATTATAGGAACATAATTTCAGGATAATAAGGTAATATATATAAGAAATGAAGCTCTCTATAAGAAAATTGAAAAACTGTCAGATACTATGAGAAAAAGGAGAATAAATTTTTACGGCCATCTTCTTAGAGTGAACTCCAATAGATTGACGAAACAGGTGTTTGATTTTTTCCATAATCGTAAAACAAAACCGAACTGGTTTAAGGAAATTGAAAAGGACCTAATGGAATTAAAAATTACAGAAGATTCATTGCTTGACCAAACTGCTAAGATAAGTACCAAGGACGAAAGAATAAGATTCCAAGATAAAACCAAAATAAGACCTAAACCTGTCATTTCGGAAGATGAGAGGAAAAGAAGATCGGAAAGAATGAAGATCTGGGAACAAAGAAAAATACAGCGCGGGCTGCACCAAAAAGTCCAACATTCAAATTATACAAACATTCCAGAATAACGTATTGTGAGCAGATATCCGTGGTACGTCAGGAACGACAATATCCACAGAGATCTTCGCGTGGTAACTGTGGAAGAGGTAATAAGGTCTGCTGCAGTTAGACACGCGAGGCTGCGGAACCACAACACGGAGATGCTGGAACTCAGTAGCAGTGACGTTGTGAGAAGGCTTGAAAGAAAGAAGCCGTTGGACTTAGTAATAACGTTCTTGTAATGTTACTGTATTGAAATTAATACTACTAGATAAGTTCATTTTTATTTTTATTTTTATTTGTAATAAAAAATCCATTTTAAAATAGCGACCATTCAAAACTTTTAAAAAAGTCCTAATTTTTTAACATCGTAATAGGCGGTTTCAACAGCATGGATTATATATTATTATTTACAATAAGATTACGCTTGAAGTTTCAAACAAGTACGAGATATCTTAAATATAAAAAGATTATTATGAAAAATAAAAAAATCGTTTTTTTTATTTTGAAATTTGCTTTAATTTAGCACTCTAGATAGCTGCTCACCGTAATTGATTAGCTTGTATTAAACACTGTTCGATTCTTAGAAAATGTGCTATTAGATTTTATTTTATTTTTGGCTCAAAACGAGCCCTTATAAAAATACTGTTCCCTTTATTACTGTAACGTTTATTAATTTGATTTTAATAAATATTAATAATAAATAATTAATATTAGGCTAATAAATATTAATAAATAATAATAATGTTACAGTGATAGCAAAGTGTAGGGCTTACCTTGAATTAAATTAAATTAACTCATACTAATATAAACCGAAATTTATTGTCATGAAAACTGTAAAATATATGTGTTTTACCACTCAGTGATATACGAGGATTACATCCGCGAGAACAGAACTCATTTTTGGCACATCCTGTATTATTTAAATAAAGAACCAACGAAGCCGTCCGTTCCTTGTTAATACTGTAAGGGATGTTAGCATCGTCCCCATTCCACCCAACCCTGGCGCAGGATCTCCTCAGGACCGGAGCAAAGTTTAGGCTCCTTGGGACGTAGCCAACTTATTATCGAACAGCCATAATAAAATCGCAGCAATAATTTAATTGAATGCCCTTCTCTCTCTAATTTGACTGAGTCGTCGCTAGGTTTTACTGGAGATTTTAAACTTGCAAGTTTATTTGTCCCCCAACTCTTCCTTCAACTTAACTCCATTGTCTGCAATAAGCCGATGTCTTATTAAAACAATGTTCGCAATAGAATTTCGCAGCTGTTGACGCCGATTTCGATGAAACCAATGATTTCGTGAAGGCTTTATTAAGTATTAGATAACGTTATATTGTACTAATCCGATTTTACCGTATTGCACGTAATGCAGAGAGAAAACAGATTAAATTGATCAGTATTTGTGAAAGATTTTGGGTATTTTAAAATACTTCAAAATGTTTTTTGATACTTCTATTCCATTTATGGGTACTACAAGCATAAAAACCAATAATATGACAATTGAGATATTATAAAACGCTCAAAATTATGTTTCCATATAAATATTAATCAGTTATACTACGAGTGAATTTTTTTTTAACATCCATCCCATTTGTCAATTAAACTAATGAAGATGTGGGATCAGTTATAACGGAAAGGGTAAAATTTACAGGAGTCTCGAGCATATGACCTTGAGGGGCGAATTTCAGAGACGCAGCAGACTTGTTCGATGCCTTGGCCACATCGACCGCCGATCAAATTGATCAAACGATCGTCGTAATTCTCAAAACATTAAAGATAAGAAGTTATATATTTTGTTTTATTATTTGAATTGGCATCATTTTGAAGGTTAAACAGAATTGACTGAAAAACTTGATTTTTCTAAATTTTTCTTAACGTTCGTACTGTACGCCAGTTATATTAATGATGGCGATTGGGACAGCGATAGCGTTAATGGGGGGGGGGGTGGCAACGTAAAAACTAGATACTCTGAAGTGGCAGTTCAGAGTGGCAGCAAATTGAGCTTTAGCCACATCGACCACCGAGTCCTTGCAAAGTTTGAATCATTAGATTGGAAACACGCAATGTCTTCATATTTTTTATCGATGTGGTTTAAAAATTCAACATTTTCACTCATACAGACTCTAATGATGATTAAATTGGTGAAATTATATTTTAAAAGCCATTAAAACAAAAAAATATTCATTTTTAAAAAAGGAACTATCGCTCTTTTGAAGCTGATTGGATTTTGCCGCGTATCGGATTTTGCCAATCATTTAATTATTAAAATAGGGTTTAGATCCAAGTTTGGAAGCAAATTGGACCAAAATAACGAAGGTGAGAGTGCTAAAACACACACACACACACACACACACACACACACACACACACACACACACACACACATACTCTCTCTCTCTCACACACACGCGTGCACACACACACACACACACACACACACACACACACACACACACACACACAGACACACACACATCAAAATTTCACTGAGGACTCGGTGGTACCGATATGGCTAAAGCATCAGTCAATCTGCTGCGTTTCTGAACTACGAGCCTTAAGGTTCTTAGTTCTAGCCGCAGTTACTCCCGTTGCTTTTCTCTTTGTTCCCTTGTCCTTATTAGTCTAACTGGCATAAAGTATGGACGTTAAGCAAAAAAAGATCAAAATTTTACTTATCTAATAAAAATTTGTTACCAAATTGAAATTAGTGAAAATGAAAACGATTGGAAAATGGAATGATTTTAACTGGCATTTCTTGAAATATATTTTGCTTACACTTATTATGATTTTAAAATAATATAGATAAATACCGGGTTTCAGTCACGTAATCCTAAAAATATATTTCCTTTTTATATTTGACGTATTAGTAAAATAATGTTCAATGTCAAATTTACTGACATTCTGTTTGGATATATTTTGCAATTCTCATCCCAAAAATGTTTAAAATCAATGGAGCAATACGACTATTATAAAACGACTTGTATTCAACCAGCTTCCTACAAGAGCAAACCTACACACGAAGAAGGCGTGTATGTATAAATACACGCTTGTCCCACAAACTCGTGTTTTGACAGCGGCGAACATTTTTTAAAAAACGTAATTTTATACGCGAGAGCATGTATAAACATAACTCAAGTCAAACGAACGAATGGCGATTGATTTATTACACGTATAAATCCATCAGACACCGCTTTGTTTATAATATATACATCATTTTTGTTTAATGCTATGAACACAATATATTTCTTTTTTTATAAATTTTAAATGCACTAGAGAGATAAAGGCATTACAAGTAATTTGTCACTAGTTGTATATAAATGCAATGGATTTTCATGGCAGTAGATATTACGCCGAGATCCATACAGGACCATGAAATGTGCAACAATCCTGAATTGTAGAACGCGTTTTGTGTGGTTGTTAAGATTGTTATATATTGTTAAATTTTATGTTATATTTTTTTAGCAGTTTAATTTTAAAAAGAGTAGAATTTAACCTCCTATGTATTGTGAGAGTGTGAGTCTTAGCAATATAGCGATTGCAAAATTAGTGTGATTTAATTCAAATTTGGAAGAAAAAGTGATTTTGGTATTAACTTTGTGAGGTTTGTTACGTACCAAATAAATCTGCACAAAAATATCTATAAATCATAATAATTAACTAATAGTTTTTAAATACATTTTTACAATCAACGTTACAATCTGAGTAAAATAACATTTTAAAATTCCAATTTTTCGCAACATCAGAAACTTTTAATAATTGGAAGTTTAATAAAATTGTAAATATTTATTAAAATGCAATTAAACGTCTTTAAGCAAACATACTGAAAACAATATTTCATAATCAGATTTTGTAAAAAAAAATTGAAAATATAAATTAACAGTTCAAATATACGTCAGCAAATAAACAATGATCGAAAGTAGACCGGAGCAACTCACCTGCACTTCTTTCGTATTCGTAATTCGTATAGTTTACACCTGCTCAGCAGTTGCTCTTAAATACCACATTAGAAACAAATTGCTCCTTATTAAACCGTTACTGTAGGGAAAACGGTTCCCAGTTCATAGAGAACTGGGAGCAGTGACTTTATTCGAAGGTGAACTAGTTCCTAAGCCGCTCGTTATTGTGAACCTAGTTTTATAAATTACTCGTTCGATCAGAACATTTCACAAGAAACCGAAAGTAGTCACAATATTCGAAGGTGAAACTAGCTTCTAAGTTGCTCTTTATTGTGAATCTACTTTATAAATTGCTCGTTCGATCAGAACATTTCACAAGAAACCGGAAGTAGTCACATTATTCGAAGGTGAAACTAGTTTCTAAGCTGCTCTTTATTGTGAATCTAGTTTTATAAATTGCTCGATCGATCAGAACATTTCACAAAACACCGGAAATATTCACTTTATTCGAAGGAGAACTAATTTCTAAGCTGCTCTTTATTGTGAATCCAGTTTATAAATTGCTCTCTATTAAATCGTTCGATCAGAACATTTCACAAGAAACTGGAAATAGTCACTTTATTCGAAGATGAAACTAGTTTCTAAGCTGCTCTTTATTGTGAATATAGTTTATAAATCGCTCCTTCGATCAGAACATTTTACAAGAAACCGGAAATAGTCAATTTATTCGAAAGTGAACTAGTTTCTAAGCTGCTCTTTATTTTGAATAGCCTATAGTTAATAAATTACTCTCAATTAAATCGTTCGATCGGAACATTTCACAAGAAACCGGAAGTAGTCACTTTATTCGAAGGTGAACTAGTTTCTAAGCTGCTCTTTATTGTGAATCTAGTTTATAAATTGCTAGTTCGTTCAGAACATTTCACAAGAAACCGGAAATAGTCACTTTATTCGAAGGGAAACTAGTTTCTAAGCTGCTCTTTATTGTGAATCTAGTTTGTAAATTGGTTCTCTATTAAATCGTTCGATCAGAGCATTTCACAAGAAACCGGAAATAGTAACTTTATTCGAAAGTGAATCTAGTTTATAAATTTCTCTTTATTAAACCTTCGGTTGAAAACTTTTCACAGGGAACTGGAAGCGGTCACTTTATTGGAAAATGAATCCAGTGTATAAATTGCTATACGTAACAGAATTGTACACAGTAACTTTATTCGAAAAATGATCTAGTTTTTATATTGCAATTTATTAATCCATTCTGTAGGGATCAGTTCACAAGAAACTCGAAACAGTGACTTTATTGTAAAGTAAACCTAGTTTATAAGTTGCTCTTTATTGAAACGTTCTGTAAGGATCAGTTCACAGGAAACTGGGAGCAGTGACTTTATTGTAAAGTAAACCTAGTTTATAAGTTGCTCTTTATTGAAACGTTCTGTACGGGTTAATTCACAAGAAACTGGGAGCAGCGACTTTATCGTAAAATAAACTTAGTTTATAAGTTGCTTTTTATTGAACCTCACAGGAAACTAGTAGCAGTAACTGTTTGTAAAGTAAATCTAGCTTATAAATTGCTTTTTATTGAAACGTTCTGTCGAGATCAGTTTACAGAAAACTGGGAGCAGTGACTTCAAAGTAAATCTACTTTATAAATTGCTCTTTATTGAAACCTTCTGACGAAAACAGTCCACTTGAATTTGGGAACAGTTACTTCATGTAGAACATTTCACATTTCTTTCATGAAAATTTCACAGGAAACGTTAGCAGTGACTTAATTCGAAGGTGAAACAAGTTTATAAATTTATCGCAACAATATCTCTGACATTTTTTAATATCAATTAGGGGATGTATGCAGAAGATGAATGGATCGTATAAAGGTGGTGAGAAATAGGGTTGCTTATTCTGCAGGGTGAATTTTGTTCGGTTAATTTTGAGGTAGTTTGAAACTGTTGTTACGGTATAATTTTTTAAAAATTTTGGTTACTGAAGCAATATTAACTTTATTTATCTTTATTATTAAATGTTTTATACTTACAGCTGTCCTTTATATACTTGTTTTATATATAGGCCTATTTGATAGTAATATATACTAGGTATATATTAATAGCGAATTTGATTGGTTTTCACTGAGATAAGACTGAAATTCAGGACGAAATAATTAAAACTAATCCTAAGTGGGAAACGTTATTTAGAAAAACGTTTAAAAATATTTTTTACATTTATGTTTTAATGTTTTTTTTCAGTAAACAAACAAAAAAGTACACTTGTGGAACTCGAGGATTTACAGACAGGGCGAAGCTTTGCTAAACATATAACTAGTGTGAAGATTTGTTTACAAATATTTTGTTTTATATAAATAAATAAATCGTTATCCCAGTTTAAATATTATTTACTGTATTATATAGTAAAAAATCAGTTGTTTTATATTAGTTCGTGATCAGCTGACGTAATTGGACAGCTATAATAAATTTCAGGTTATGTTAACTAAACTAGAAATAATAACGACAATTATTATAAATGTTTGTATTAATTTTTGCTGTATTGTAAACGTGCGCGTGTTTTTCAACTAAAGAAAAATACCGAAGTGAAAGCAACACAACGTTTTCATATAATAAGCGTGTATCGTTATCGAAAAAAAGGAAAATATAAAGACAGAAAGAGATAGACGAAATTCGTTTCCTCGTTTACGTTTCATTATAAAGGTTCGGGGCACTATTTGTCTACTTACTCCTTACGCCAAAGCTTTGATTCAAAAATAGCAAAAGGTGCATTCTTCAAAACCGGCTTCAATTGTGGTATGAAACAATTATTCAGTATTCAATCAGAAAGTATAATTTGTAATATCTAGGGAGCAGTGGATTAACTTTTCAAATAAGTTTGGATGATAACGTTTGCCTGTTATGTCATCAGCAATCAGTGATTTTTTTTATTTACTCTTATAGTGTCCTTTGATATTTAAATCTTTGTGTACGACCCAATTTTGAGAGAGACAAATTTACTCATAGCTTCCGAAAGGATTCTTTTTTTCAAAAATAGCAACTCTTACATTGGTTGTTTTTATTTAAACTTTTTTTATGTAGTAAAAAACACTTTATCTGCCAAAATAAAATGTTGTATCGAAACACGGGTATTTAGTTAGCAATTTCGATTATTCACACCGGCTGTTCTGCACGTCATCAGTAAGACTCCTTCTGCTACTGTCAGCTCGTATTAATTTCAAACGCATTCCAATACGAATACACGATACTGTTACGTAACGGGATCCGATTGTTGTGACGCCATCAAATAAACTCAACATATATTGGCAGCGACTTGCTTTGAAATTTAACTCCACTTGGAGGGGGGGCGACACCCCAATCATTACACTATGACGTGCCTAAGCTTTGAACCTGAATTCACCCCTTATATTGCATAGTTATATTAAATATTAAGGTAATATTAATGAACGTTACAGAATGTAGTAGATCTATTAACCGGGCACCATTGTACTTGTAAGAAAAGAGACGGGACGGAAATGAAAGGTTTATTGGAAAACACAGTCGCCAACTAGTCTTGACCCTAAGATAGTCTACACTAGGGAATAAAATCCTTGTCTGAGAAGCTCGACAAACACTTAACTCTCCTTCGTCAGAGACGATAATATCAGACGCATTGTTGAAAACCGTGTTTTTGTAACGATGGTTAATTTTATTCCCGGGTAATATATACTTGGCGTAAATATAGTAAGAGCTTGGTGTAACAGAGAATATTCGGAAATATCGTTGGCTGTAATATTAAAACAGAATTCTAATCAGGCCTAGCCTAGAATCAACCTGTAACCACGGAAAATAGTTATCTGTGCAACTAGTTAACAAACTCACTTTTTTATAAAAAAAAATAAGGGAAAAAGAAAAAAGGGCTGAGGCTTGCCGAATGGAAAAATATTTTCTTGAGTTTAGAATAAAAACATTACCCACAAATTGCACATAAAATGTTTCCAATAGCACTAATTCGACAATACAAATGTTCGGACCAAACACTGTTTGAGGTTATGTTATTCAAACTTTGTAAAATACATAGAACAAAAATACAGAAACATTGAGGTTATACGGTAACATAAAATAAACACAATTTTGCCAACTTAAATACTGATAACAAAAAAATGCATTATGTTGTACTGAAATTCATAACCCATAGCAAAACCACGGAAAATAGTTATATGTGCAACTAGTTAGCAAACTGTCACTTTTTTTTATATAAAAACCAAAATAAGGGAAAAAGAGAAAAGGGCTGAGGCTTGCCGAATGGGAAAACATTTTCTTGAGTTTAGAATAAAAACGTTACCCACAAATGGCACATAAAATGTTTCCAATAGCACGAATTCAACAATATAAATTTACGGATCAAACACTGTTTGAGGTTATGTTATTCAAACTTCGTAAAATACATAGAACAAAAATACAGAAACATTGAGGTTATACGGTAACGTAAAATAAACAAAATTTTGCCAACTTAAATACTGATAACAAAATGCATTATATTGTAATGAAATTCACAACTCGTAGCAGTATAAATAAATCTATTTTTTTAAATTGTGCTTTTCGTCTAAATTAAACTGTTAGGTAATTCACATTTGATACGGTGACTATAAAATTTTCATGTATGATTTCAAATTGTGTGTTAAACACAACTAACTCGCTTTGGAAATTGCAGGTTAATCGATTTATATCGATATTATTTGTAGCGTAGAAAGCGCTACAAGTTTTGATTGTACACTTGGCTGTAATCCGCTTTTAAATAAATAAACTGGACTCGAAAATATTTATTCTAAGCTGCTCTTTATTGTGAATCTAGTGTATAAATTGGCTCTCTATTAAATCGTTCGATCAGAACATTTCACAAGAAACCGGAAATAGTCACTTTATTTGACGGTAAACTAATTTCTAAACTGCTCTTTATTGTGAATCTAAAATTTATAAGATTTTTTTATCTTATTGTTTTAATTACAGTTTTATAATTATAGACCCGGTTTCATCCTATATTATTTTAATCAAATGTTTTGTATTAGTTTATTGGAAGTATTAGAGTAAGAAGTAGTTTGTGCCAGTGAGTCAGTGTGACTTTAATATTACGAAAGTGTAACACTTCCTAAATAAATCTTTGCAACGAACTGACACAAGCAATGAAAGTTATTTATAAAGCGACGAGATTCAGTCTAGCTTTGTGAGTGAAGAGGCAACCCCTACGACGCTGCGACGAGTATGTTTTCACCCCTACCCACCCCGTACTCACCCCTACTCACTTCACACAATGCATTCATGTATTTTTCATTGATAATCTGCCATCTCTGTTGCTCCAGTCTGGAGTATATGGACCATAATAATTCTAGATGGCATTTCTGCAAAGAGAAATATGTTCAGCATTTTGTTCCACTTAGGTAAATTTTCAGCGAATATAGTGTTGCGTTACAAGCGTAATTTGGCTGAATACCGGTGTTTCGCTTTTTTCAATTTCTTGCACTGAAATTAAGAAATATTATATTGCTTAATCGATCGAATAAGTTCTAAATTTTCAAACAAACTTCATTTTTCATTACCATTACGTATATCATTATAAAATAAATTTTTGTATTACTGACTCTGTGTTCTTATTAGATTTAAAGCCTGGTGGAAAAATAACTCATTCAGTTAAAACTGCACCATTTTCTGCTACGAAAAATAACTCAAATATCTCAAAAAATGCTTTCAAGAAATTGCTAAAATAACTCAAATATTTTCCTTACGAGTTCAATCAAACCCAAATGTTTAATTTCTGTTGTTATCAGTGAAAGAAAATCTTTGTAAACAGCTGATCGTTTATGTCATTTACCCGTAGTAATTTCTTTACTTAGGCTCACGATTTTTTAAAATTTCGATTTCGCTATCATAATATGTGTTAAATTTGCATAATTCTTATTATAAATTAATTTTTTTTGTAGATTTCATCGTTAATTACGATAGTGAAATCATATTTTCAAAAACTTATTATATACAATTTTACGCATTTGTAATGACGTTTAATAGCTAGCCGCTATTTTAAAATGGTATTCTTATGTTGAAGGTGATTTAGCTCAATAACGAATTTGTTTAAGATTGCCAAAGTAATTTCTGTCAAAACCTAATCAAATTGTGAACCGTGTTATAAATATATCCAGATATAGGCTATAGGGCATATAGATAATAATCACAAATGAAATAATTCACAAGCAACTCAATATTCCGACCATCACAGAAGAAATTGAAACTTATAACAATAGTTACCGACGTCGAATCCAAATGTTTTGACTAAAAATTTAATGATGAGATCGACAACAAGAACCCTCAAGAGGAGAATACTTAGCTGCCTGACAATTAACAGCTGACTTAACAGATACAACATTATGTAGCAATATTTTATTATTATTATTTATATAATCTCATTATTTGTACGTATCAATGGGTACATGCTTTCATGTCATTATTTTAGCCATACAATTTACTTAGTGTCCTGTAGACAGATTGTAAATACTAATAAAAAATAATATATATATATATGTGTGTGTGTGTGTGTGTGTGTGTGTGTGTGTGTGTGTGTGTGTGTGTGTGTGTGTGTGTGTGTGTGTGTGTGTGTGTGTGTGTGTGTACATGGACAGATCATCAATCATACGATCCATCAACCATATCAGTGGGTCTAGATCTGTGCTGAATTCACGATCCTGTGTTTGGATCTTACAGTAGCTCTATTTCTAATAGAAACACTTTAATAATCTGAAAAAAAAAATTAACGGAAACGTCTGTTTATACGCCTTATACACGATATGTTTGTCACTACTGTATGAAGAACGCATATCGTGAACAGAGTTTTAGCTACGCCAGTTTGCCCAAGATTGTCCTTTGTACAGTTTCTATGTCGAACAGCCAAACAGAAGTGACAAGCAGTTTAGAGCCAAGACTGTTCCACGAAGCGTTAACTTTCAATAACCGCAACGACAATACCAGCCTCACTAAATCGACGAACGGACTGAGAGGGTGTTTTCGTCCAGCGTGGGCGGCAATATATTCTGTCTTTCAAGAAGACCCTATGCCCCCGTTTTTGCTGGCCAAGCGCCAAAGCCTCTTTCCCCCCGTACTTGAGACACCCAATCACAATTCATGGAACCTTGCCATATCATTGGACAATATATGACGTATACAAGGTACGGTTGGCTTTACTTGACTGATAATCTTTTAAGCGAGCTGAGAATGAAATGCTTTTGAAGTAAGAGGTCAGTGGAAACACAACGCGAGGGAAGATTTTAGACAGACATTATTTTTCAAAACTGTTGATGGATGTATAATTTTACTTTTTTCCTTTTATCGAGAATGGAGAAACGATTAATCCTCCTTAAGGGCATGTGCAGGTTGCTCACTAATACCCCAACATTCCTCTCCTAACAAGATCGAACATAGACACGTTCACACATTACTGATGTTTTCAACTTTCTCGGTTACATCTACCTTCTTTTCTTAACTCTGGTTATACATTTTTCTTTGATTACTTTCGTCCATCATAAAAGATTATTACAGTCTCTCAGTGAATGTTTCTACCATCATCTTGCATTATCACGTTTCAAGAAAGTAATGTTCCTCAATATTTCTACCAATGTCTTCCTCTATGCTATATCGTTATCGCATTACATTCACTTTACTTCTTTAGCCAGTCTTCCGAAGTGGGGATGAACCTGAAGTCTATCTCCTCTTTGTTTCTTCTAGCCATTCTTATTGCACGTTTTTAATTGTACAATGTTGGCCTTCCTCTTGATATATTTTTACTTTTTTGGTTATTCTCGTCTATAACTTTGTTTTCCCCAAAATTCTTTATCGACAACAGTAACGCTAACATCTAACACGGTACAGGAGGAGTAAGGAACTTTCAAAGGTCTCCTTTCCGTTTAACAGTAAGCCTACTTCGTACAACGCAATTACTTCTTCCAGAAACGTTTTTGTATCAACTCAGCAAGACATTATAAAATGAGTGATTGAATTAGAGGACGTCTCTGTAATTGATTTTGTCCACTGATATATGCAATCAGCTAGCCTAACATGTTGACATTACTAGTCAAAGCTCTTCATTTAAGCCGTTTCAATTAAAAAGCACAAATATAGCAAAAATGATGTATTTGTGAAACAAACCTATTTTATGGTCCGATGAACATGATTTCAAGATACATTTAAGTTTAAAAAAAAGTGTTCGATTTTTTTAATTGCATATGTGACAATTTGTTGTCTGTATCGCATGTGCATGCTGATGGTTTGCTCCTATCTCAGCATCAAAATAGAAAAAATTCACTCCACTTTTTGGTCAAGCACTTCTACAAATCTGACTCTGACTTAATTTATCTAGTTATAACAACTTCGATCAAATTTACCTCATCTCTTCAATACCCACGTAATACCCTTACGTAATACTCACATAATACCCACGTAAGGTCTTGATTAAAGATTGATTTTCCTCCAAAATCAACAGTTTTTTTTTACTTTATACTCTGACTTAAGTTTAAATCTTTATGCAATTTTTGAATAAAATCTATGAAAATTACTTTAAAAAATTAGCTTTTAAATTCTAATACAAACATTATGGTTTTTCGTCTTTAGTTGGTTGAACCAGGCGTTTGTAATTTGTATATAATGGTTTCATTTGAAATACTTCACTGGACGAGCGAAGCGGGGTGTCTCTTTCAAATCGACCGTTTAGCATTTAGTTTGGTGCTTGTTTGTTGGTTAAGCAGTTTCGGCCAAATGCCAAAACCGATTGTTTTGAAATTTGGTAAACAGGTACCGTGTGTAAAGCCCGAACGACGTATTTGAAAGACTTTTCCAATTCACTTACGTTTCAAGATGGCGTCCTCTGATTTAGTGATGACGAGTATACGCACAGTTTTGGCAAAACGCATTGACCAATTGTTTTTAAATTTGAAACGAAGATATCTTCCATAAATCCCAAATGTATGTATGACATTTTTCCTATTTACTTCCGTTTCAAGATGGCGGATTTTGATTCAGTGTTGACCGTTTAGTTGCTGGTATTTCTTGTAATAATGGCTAAACGGAAAACCTATTTTAATGTTGACCACTTTAAGGAGAAAGACCGTAAAATTTCGTATAATGCTGGTACAGTAACATTTTTCGTAAATATTACAGTTACCGGTTGCATTGGCGGAAAAATTTACGAGCGTTGTCGCTGAGTGTTTTAAATATTAATTAAGAATATACTGCGAGGTCTAGTATCCTTTGAACAACTAGTTAAAGCCCCATCGGTGGCTTTGATAGCGGTAGTTGATAGCGTACTAGGCTTTCACCCCGAGGACCCGGGTTCGATTCTCGGCCAGGGCTTGGCATTTTCATACGCTATAAATCATCCCATTGTCTGCATTAGCCCAAGTGTGCACAATAGTTGGACGTTAAAAAAAAAAAAAAAAAATGAACAACTAGTTAAATTAAATGAAAGAAAATTTAAGAAGTGTTTTTTGTTACAAAATGTTCTTCTTCGGTTTCGCTGGATGATTTCAGACGATCATTTTATGTAAACTAGTTTCTTTTAGCTAGAAAGTAGCCTACTGGGCGTAGGTGCCAGTAGTCATGCTTGTCTCTTATGAACAGTTGCGCCAGTATAGTGGACCATCGTGGATAGTAGAGATTTTGCCAGTACCTAGCCCTGGCGGTCCCTGAAGTCACCACATCTCTTTGTTTTCTTATAACACTCATCCTGTCTGAAGTCGTGGTTTAGCGTACTCTCATGCCAATATCGTTAAAACATTGAAGCATTTGGATTTCATTGATAAATGGTTAGAAAACACCATTACGTCCGTCATATTAGCCTGTATGAGGAGTATATGTGTTTGTAGGACAAAATTGTTAATTGTACAGAACACCACACGCGACAGACAGTGTTTAACGTTTAGCGAGGTTAATGTGTTTGATTTACTGTGATCATCGTGAAAAACAAATTCAAGTTTGAATTCAAATTTTGAACCATGACAATAAATAGCACATATAAACACCTACTAACCATCAACAACTCCAGTAACTAACATTACTGGTCTATAACATAGAGCTCCTACCCAATGTTAAAATCAGGAGGTCCGGATGAAAGGAAATGCACGTAGTGCCAAAGCCCGCCATCAGAGTGCCCTGTAATCGTTCTTCTACTACCTTCAGTCTATACATTGCTGCAGTTATGGTGAATGTATTTTACTTTTGATTAAGATATCTAATTAATGTCATTAGTGATTCATACATTAACAAATACTCTAATTGTTGTATCAAAAGTTAACCTAAAAGTACATGGTTCATTCCCTGTTAATAGATAGCGTTCTCTATTTTCGGTTACACAATTTCCTATGCAATGACATCTATATGTATTACAGACTCAAGGCAAAAGCTAACCTAAAAATATATGGTTTGTTTTCCTGTTAATAGATAGCGTTCTCCATTTTCAGTTACACAATTTTTGTATGCAATGAGATCTATATGTATTATAGACTCAAGATAAAATCTAACCTAAAAATATATGGTTCGTTTCCCTGTTAATAGATAGCGTTCTCCATATTCAGTTACATAATTTCCTATGCAATGATATCTATATGTATTATAAACTCAAGGCAAAAGCTAACCTAAAATGACAGGGTTCGTTTCCCTGTTAATAGATAGCGTTCTCCATATTCAGTTACACAATTTCCTATGCAATGATATCTATATGTATTATAAACTCAAGGCAAAAGCTAACCTAAAAGTACAGGGTTCGTTTCCCTGTTAATGGATAGCGTTCTCTATTTTCGGTTACACAACTTCCTATGCAATGATATCTATATGTATTATAGACTCAAGGCAAAAGCTAACCTAAAAGTACAGAGTTCGTTTCCCTGTTAATGGATAGCGTTCTCTATTTTCGGTTACATAACTTCCTATGCAATGATATCTATATGTATTATAAACTCAAGGCAAAAGCTAACCTAAAAGTACAGGGTTCGTTTCCCTGTTAATGGATAGCGTTCTCTATTTTCGGTTACACAACTTCCTATGCAATGATATCTATATGTATTATAAACTCAAGGCAAAAGCTAACCTAAAAGTACAGGGTTCGTTTCCCTGTTAATAGATAGCGTTCTCCATTTTCAGTTACACAATTTCCTATGCAATGATATCTATATGTATTATAAACTCAAGGCAAAAAGCTAACCTAAAAGTACAGGGTTCGTTTCTAACCTGGATAGCGTTCTCAGGGTTCAATGATATTATATGTATTATATGACTCAAGTTAACCTGGATAGCGTTCTCTTTCCCTGTTAATGGATAGCGTTCTCTATTTTCGGTTACACAACTTCCTATGCAATGATATCTATATGTATTATAAACTCAAGGCAAAAGCTAACCTAAAAGTACAGGGTTCGTTTCCCTGTTAATAGATAGCGTTCTCCATATTCAGTTACACAATTTCCTATGCAATGATATCTATATGTATTATAAACTCAAGGCAAAAGCTAACCTAAAAGTACAGGGTTCGTTTCCCTGTTAATGGATAGCGTTCTCTATTTTCGGTTACACAACTTCCTATGCAATGATATCTATATGTATTATAAACTCAAGGCAAAAGCTAACCTAAAAGTACAGGGTTCGTTTCCCTGTTAATGGATAGCGTTCTCTATTTTCGGTTACACAACTTCCTATGCAATGATATCTATATGTATTATAGACTCAAGGCAAAAGCTAACCTAAAAGTACAGAGTTCGTTTCCCTGTTAATGGATAGCGTTCTCTATTTTCGGTTACATAACTTCCTATGCAATGATATCTATATGTATTATAAACTCAAGGCAAAAGCTAACCTAAAAGTACAGGGTTCGTTTCCCTGTTAATGGATAGCGTTCTCTATTTTCGGTTACACAACTTCCTATGCAATGATATCTATATGTATTATAAACTCAAGGCAAAAGCTAACCTAAAAGTACAGGGTTCGTTTCCCTGTTAATAGATAGCGTTCTCCATATTCAGTTACACAATTTCCTATGCAATGATATCTATATGTATTATAAACTCAAGGCAAAAGCTAACCTAAAAGTACAGGGTTCGTTTCCCTGTTAATGGATAGCGTTCTCTATTTTCGGTTACACAACTTCCTATGCAATGATATCTATATGTATTATAGACTCAAGGCAAAAGCTAACCTAAAAGTACAGGGTTCGTTTCCCTGTTAATAGATTGCGTTCTCCATATTCAGTTACACAATTTCCTATGCAATGATATCTATATGTATTATAAACTCAAGGCAAAAGCTAACCTAAAATGACAGGGTTCGTTTCCCTGTTAATGGATAGCGTTCTCTATTTTCGGTTACACAACTTCCTATGCAATGCAATGATATCTATATGTATTATATAACTCAAGGCAAAAGCTAACCTAAAAGTACAGGGTTCGTTTCCTGTTAATGGATAGCGTTCTCTATTTTCTGTTACACAACTTCCTATGCAATGATATCTATATGTATTATAGACTCAAGGCAAAAGCTAACCTAAAAGTACAGAGTTCGTTTCCCTGTTAATGGATAGCGTTCTCTATTTTCGGTTACATAACTTCCTATGCAATGATATCTATATGTATTATAAACTCAAGGCAAAAGCTAACCTAAAAGTACAGGGTTCGTTTCCCTGTTAATGGATAGCGTTCTCTATTTTCGGTTACACAACTTCCTATGCAATGATATCTATATGTATTATAAACTCAAGGCAAAAGCTAACCTAAAAGTACAGGGTTCGTTTCCCTATTAATAGATAGCGTTCTCCATATTCAGTTACACAATTTCCTATGCAATGATATCTATATGTATTATAAACTCAAGGCAAAAGCTAACCTAAAAGTACATTGTTCGTTTCCCTGTTAATGGATAGCGTTCTCTATTTTCGGTTACACAACTTCCTATGCAATGATATCTATATGTATTATAGACTCAAGGCAAAAGCTAATCTAAAAGTACATGGTTCATTTCCCTGTTGATAGATAGCGTTCTCTATTTTCAGTTACACAACTTCCTATGCAATGATATCTTTATGTATTATAGACTCAAGGCAAAAGCTAACCTAAAATACATGGTTCGTTTCCCTGTTAATAGATAGCGTTCTCTATTTTCAGTCACACAGTTTTCTATGCAATGAGATCTATATGTATTATAGACTCAAGGCAAAAGATATCCTAAAAGTACATGGTTCGTTTCCCTTCTAATAGATAGCGTTCTCCATTTTCAGTTACACAATTTAGTATGAAATGAGATCTATATGTATTGTAACTCAAAACAACTAGCGACTGCTTCAATAGCATGTTAGTATACTTGTCCTATGTTAGTATAGTAGCCTTTCGACAAGTAACGATGGCTAGTTACTTAATTATATCGCCTGCGTTGTTCCGTGCCGGAGCGCTGCCGTGTTCCCAGACCTTTAATTGCCCAAGGACACGCTGTGCAAGCCAGGAAGTGGACAGAGCACCTGGGCCAGATGGTTAGAACCAGTTCTCCCGTACAGCTTGCCCTGAATAAACTTTCTTCTTATAATGTATTTAAAATTCTAAATATTCCGTTGTTTTGTAGGTTTTCATTATTGTTTTCAGCGGAAACTTTGTTTTTGTGTTATTCTCCGGTTTGTGCCAATGCAATTGAAAGACAAATAAATGTAAAAAGTTTCATAAAAATCCTGTTAATAAAGTTGAAATGATCCATCTAGGTCCAGTCACACTGATTCAAACCTCGATACGGAGACATAAACAATAGTTTAGCTCGATCACCATCTAAAATTGTTCAAGCACGTTACATTTGTTATATTGCTTGGAAAAAACAATTAATTTAATTATTTTAAAATCCAAACGATACTATCGCTGCACGCAGCTGTCTCGCTGACGCGATTAATTCGCTATTCTTGTACACAATTCATACTTAAATATTGCAAAAACGTCTGGTAGTTACGGCAATAATGTTTGAAATGATCTGGAAGCAATAATTATCCAGATGGAGCAGAAGCGAGCCTAACGGCCCGGATCTAATAGACCACATCAGAATGCAAGTCCTGGAGTTAAATGCAGGGACAATGGGTGGACAGGCCGTGGTGTAGGGCATAAGGGAACTATTTGGTTTCGTGCCAAAGTGAATGCAAATTGTTTTATATTAAAAGGAAAAATGACTCAATCCTATCAACATGTTTGGTTGGTTGTATGTTGTCGCTGTAGGATGTGCATACAGATTTAAATGATCATGTAAAAACATTAATGTGAAGACTTCTATAAAATTTATCAGCATTATAAAATCGTAATCTATCCGTGGGCCGGCTTGTCTGAGGTGGTTAAGTCAACGGTCAGCATCTCTGAACTTGACCACCTCAGTATGTAGGATCGAGATGCAGTTACTGCTGCTAAGGACGATTCCTATCTATTAGTCTAACTGGCACAAAGTATGAACGTAAAGCAAAGAAATAATGTTAATCAGCACCAGGATTCCTGACTCAAACGGTATTTATCTGTACAATCGATTACATTCGGTTTAAATGTGTAGTTCTTGGACATTTCTTGGTAACATAAAATGACCTAAAACGACCACAAAATCGGTCATTTCAATCAAATTATAAAAATTCTGTAAAATATGACCTTTTTTGTAGTTCAAAGCACTACACAACGTGAATGAAATTTAACGTATTCCCAAAGTTAACTGAAAATCTGTCAAAATTTTATCGATTTATTTCTGTACCGCAAGTTGGTATTACTTCAAATTTTACAAACCGGAATTATCTACAAATAAAATAAAACCTTAGTACTGATAAAGTGATCAACTAATTTGAAGCAGTCTGTATCTAATTAGGTACGGCAAACGATCGTTAATGTTTTTGAACATCGATAGTTTTATACCGATGTTTTTGTCCCGGTATATCAGTATTTTAAATAAAATAACGCTGGTGATGTACTTCTCACTGATCTATTGGAGCACATTTTGCGTCTGTTATCAGCAGTTCAGCCACTTCAAAATGTGGTGACAGTTGGCAATCTGGTTGTCTAGAGCTCGATTTCCAATTACCAATGCAAATTGCCAATTATTCATTTTTTTTATTGCCTATATACAGGGTCTATACCAAAAGTAGTAGGACTGATTTTCTGTAGCGCGAGCGGAGCTGTGGGGACAAGGTTTTGCTTAGGTGGACAAGATAGAGGGAACACTTATTAACAGAGAAACACCAGCCACAGTCTCCTACAGGTTGAGTATAGATATCGTTTATTGTGAATCGTGTATTTTGTCGTTGTCGATGCACAAAATGAGTCAAAATCTCGAGCAGCGATATTCGATAACTTTTTGCGTCAAACTCGGGAAATCGGCAACCGAGATTCTAGAAATGGTTGTCGGCTTACGGGGATACTTCAATGAGCCGATCTAGTGTTTTTGAATGGCACAAACTGTTTATATAAAGTAGGGAGCTCGTTGAAGACGACCATCGCACCGGACGGTCGTAGACGGCACGAACCGACGACAGTGTGGCCAAAGAGAGAACTGCTGGGTGCAAGTGCTAACCCGCCTGAGAGACCGAGTGAATCGCGTCCGAACAGCAATCTCCGAAAACTGGACGCTTCATCACGACAATGCGCTGTGTCATGGCCCGCTCGTCGTGAGGCAACTGTTGGACCTAAAGTCCTGATCTGGTTCCACCTAACTTTTTTGGATGAAAAAACAGCTGAAGGAAGCTGTTTGACTCGATTCAGGACGTTCAAACAGCATCGACGAGGGCTCTCAACAGCATCCCCGAAGCTGACTTCCAGAAGGCGTACGGCGAATAGCAGCAGCGTTATTCTACGGGTGTAGCTGCCCAAGGGTGCCATTTCGAAGAATATTAAGGAATTGTAAACATATCTTCAATAAAATTTTAAAAAAAGATCAGTCCTACTACTTTTGATATAGATCCTGTATGCACGGCCTGCCTTGGCTACTGGAAGAGTTTTGGATATATATGTGACTTTTGATAAAGAAATAATGCAACTGATTGCTCAATAGAGAAAATATAAAGTATTTTAAGACATCATTTATCATTTTGACTTTTGGAATGACAAAACAAAATTCGATCGTTTTAGGTTAAGAAAGAAAACAGTCATATTTATTTTTATAGCAATACAAGTTACTACGCAATAGGCGAGTAGAAATTACACATAAAATTAACGTATCTTATGAAATTCGGGGTTATAATCCCAATTAGCAAATAAGTCACAATTAATAGATGCGCTGTTTTCCTACACGAATCAAATGAACACAACAAAACCAGACAACAGAACTTCTTTTTAGAATAAAGTTAGTAGATCTAAACTCTTGTGCCTTTTAAAATTTTTAATATAAGTTCGTTTTTCAGTCACTTGGAGCGTTCTCAACCTGATATCGATCAATCACAATCGAGCAAGTGTGCCAACCTACATCAAAAATTGTAAATCTACCAGCTAAGTAGTTGGCAGTTATCGAGAAGATTAAAACTCAACACAATATGCTTGTCGGCTGGATTTGTCAGTAGGTTAAATTTATGCAACGATATAACTATCGCGATATTGTAGAACCTTTGGATGCTGTATAATTTAGAATGTAATTTCGGTTAATACGCAGTGTAGGTTGTTGTCTATTTTGTCTGTTCCCTAAAACGATTTACTACATGCCCAAAAGCAATAATTCAAAATATAAAAGCGCGGAAAGTATGATAAAAACCGGAAATAAAAGACTTACATAACCTCAAAATTGCTTCCGGACGTAAGTAGGTAATATGTTTTTGATCGATAAAACGATAAAAAACCTGTATTTAAAGAAATACAAATGATCTATCTTACATGGTTGTTGGGTGAAAACGTACTTAATTGAACGGATACAATTTTAACGATTTCACAAGAACGAACACAGGTTAAATATGCAGTCTAGGTTGTCCTCGATTTCCCAGTGTTTTTTTTTACTAAAATGCTTTATTACATGCCCAAAAGCAATAATTTAAAATATAAAAGCGCGGAAAGTACAATAAAAATCGAAAATAAAAGTGATCCGCATAACCTCAAAATTGCTACTGCTCAAAAGTAGGTAACGTGTTTTTGATTGTCAAAACGATAAAGAACCTTCTACTTTTTTTTAAAGAAAGTACTAAAACCTAACTGACACGGTTGTTGGGTGGTGAACCTAACACGGTTTTTTGGTGATACAAACACCTTTATTAAACAAAAAAATACAATAATATAACTGACACCACCTACACTGCATTAATACCGAACAAAATATTGCGTATTACCTATTAGAATCTGATAACGCGCATGTGTAATATATTATAGCGCGTGGGAGCAATATACCGGTACAAAATCTATTATGGTGTAGAAAATCTATTATGGTTAATGCAATCTAAACAGAAATGACTTCACAATATAAGTTCATAAAAAACAGTCTAAAATAGTAAGTAATCTGTAAAAAAAAAATTTCCGCCGATGAATATGTTTTAGATAAATAAGTTAGTAATTAAACAAAAACAAAAAAATTCAAAATCTCTATTTGAAAAAACAACATACACTGCATAAATAATAATCGTAATTTCTATTGTTAAGACCGAAGTTATTTTATGGCACAATATTTAAAACCAAATCTTTTTCATGAATTAACTACCTTAATAACTTGTTAATTTTATCAACAATGGTCATACTAAATATACTGTACTCCTAAACGTCGTTCAAAAGCATCGAGTCTAATTTTCCTTCTTAGTTATAATTTACTAACAAATATTTATTATACAACAACATAACCTCAAAAGTACAAACAAGAAAACAAAAAGTGGTCACACTTATCACTATATTTCGGTTACCCGAATATTGTGTTGGGACAACTATATTGAGACCTACAAAGAATTGTAATCTTCCCGATAACTGCCAGCAATTTTATCTGGTAGAATTACAATTTTTTCATTTAGGCTGGCACACTTGCTCGAATGTGATAAATCGATAACTGGTTGAGGACGCTCCAAGTGACTGAAAAACGAACTTATATTAAAAATTCGAACGTTACCCGGATAAATTTAACCTACCAATAAAACCAGCCAATAATGTTCTATGAAGAGTTTTAATCCATTCAATAACTGTCAGCAACTTTTCTGTTAGGTTTACAATTGTTCACATAAGTTGGCATACTTGCTTGAACGTGATTGGTCGAAAACAGGTTGAGAATGTTCCCTTGTGATTGGAAAACGAACTTGTTATGCAAATTTGAAAAAAGCATAACAAGCTTAGCGTACTATTTTATTCCGAAAAGAGAGCCGCCTCGGTGGCCTAGTTGATTGATAGCGAACTGGGCTTTCACCCCGAGGACCCGGGTTAGATTCCCGGCCAGGGCTTGGCATTTTCATACGGTATAAATCATCCCATCGTCTGCATTAGCCCAAGTGTGCACAATAGTCTGACGTTAAACACAAAAAAAAAAATCCGAAAAGAATTTTTTATTGCTTGTTAGATGTTCTGTATAGTATAGTTCTGAACAAGAATACATCTTTTATTACTGTTTAATAATCTTATTTCATAGTTTAAATTGTAATTGTGACTAGTTTGCTAAATAGGCCTGTAGGTTTTCATTTCATAAGTTAGGTTAATTTTATTTGTATAATTTATACCCGTCTACACGCAAACGCTTATGTGGTTGTAAGAAATCTGACAACATAATATCATCGAAAATTTTGTTGTCCTTCCAATACTGAAGAAGACAAATCCAGTTTCTAAATACTTTATCGTTTCCGGGCTGTGTAATTGAATTATTTCTTCATCAAAAGTGTCAACAAAACCTTCACAAATGAGCATTCAACAATTTAACGTACACTGAGCATTCAAACTAAACGATTCGGTTACTGTTCACTAGCTATCAGCTGTTTCAAATAGCCGACGATATTATCAGTAGAATGTTGAATACATTCTCCCGACAAGAGCTGTCGGGAGTTTGAAGAACACTCGTTTCATTTATCGGGATGATAACTCTATCTAAAACTTGTCGGGCAGTTATCGGAATATTGTAGAACTGAGCCTAAGTGATAAAAAAAAGTTAAAACTTTCTGTCATTGAACAAAAAATAAAAATCATGTGCCATGTTTTCTCTTCCTTGTTATTTTATTTACGATAATTTGTTCGAAAACACGACATAACCTAAAACTTTTACAGCTATCAGCTGTTCAATGAAATCAGCTGATCGTTACGAATTAATATAAAACATCTGATCTTTTATTATAACTATTAATATAAAAGTTAAATTAACGATTCATTTCGTATATTTAACATCGAACAAACTTGTTCGTAGTTTTCGTAGTGTATTTGTTATCACGTTCAAGGCCCTCAGTGGAAACACAGAAAATTTTTAATTATAATTAATTTAATATGAGATTTGCGAAGGGCAAAATATACTGTTATATATCAATATAAATTTGTGCATTCCCATCACGTAAAATCTAACATCACAAACTAGTCCTAAAACATGATACATATTAAAATGTATGTCAATGAAACACACGTTCTTATGAAATTGTTATTACAAACATCTGTACTTGTGAATATGTAACTTGAAACTGAAACTTTTATACAGGAGTTTTTAAAATATAAGGAGTATTAAGCATAGCGAAACACTGACTTTTGTAAAATCTATAATTGTAGATGAGTTGAAAACATTTAAAACAGAGACGAGTGTAACAACAATACACGCTAGTACAACAGAATACAATGCAATACAAGTAAGGCTGGGAAGGAAGGGTTCATTGGAGAAATAATAATGCCACAGTGTTCTGTTAAAATAAGCGAAGTGGAGGAGCTGTGGGGAGGAAGGGGGTGAGCTCTTTCTCTGAACGCAGTGTCGTGGAACGCGCGGTGTCACATAAATATAATCCCCACCAGAAAGTGCCCCGGTACCCTAAGGGCTGCATCAAACTGTTCCCTACAGCCTATGTAAGTAAGGTTGAAGGTCGGCGATGTGTATTTGGCAAATTAGCCTAGATGCTTTGCAATTTGTTTTCCTAGTCATTCTACGGGAAGAAGTAATCTATGAGACAATCAATATCTAGTTGGCAGTTCTGTTCAAGGGTTTATCTTCGTATTTTAAATAAACTGCCGAACGACAAATTTTGAACTAACTTTAATTCTGAATTTACACAAAAGTTTGAAATTTAGATTAATATATTTCTGGCAAATGGTTTTATTTTGCCTAAAGTTTTGCTTAAGTAATTGAGAAAATTTTATAATGTTCTGTTTCATTATTTTTTATAGGTTTTTCCTTCTCATATTGACGTATTAAGTTTTCCGGTCAAACTGTGCAGAAATAATCACTGTAAGTCCACTCTCTAGATCTTACAAATCAATTTATACAGGCTATTACACTTTTTGAACCTGTGATTTCATCATCATAAACAGCATTAAAACCTGCATATTTTGGCACTTTAAACATTTAAATTATGCTGAAATTACGAAAACGAACCCTGACATCCGTCAAATTAAATCTCCTTAATTCCAAAGGATTTTAAAAATCAAAATTCTTTTTTAAATACTTTTTTAATGCTAAATACGAAGGTGCAAACATATTTTCCAAACGATTTAAGGCAAAAGTTATAAAATCTTAAAAC
Organism: Callitettix versicolor; assembly: GCA_022606455.1. Taxonomy (NCBI): domain Eukaryota; kingdom Metazoa; phylum Arthropoda; class Insecta; order Hemiptera; family Cercopidae; genus Callitettix; species Callitettix versicolor. The sequence goes on from CM040188.1 coordinate 20,893,924, forward strand.
ATTTGAAATGACCGCCATTTTGAAACTATTAACTAATTTGTCGAAGCTATTACAGGAATAAAGTTTGATCGAATCGGAATAAAATTACGAACGTGAGCGCAGTATAACATTATAATCAAAACGTAATGTGGATGACGGGATCAGTGCTCATTTCAAGGTTACAGAGCTGGGTCTCACCGTGATGAACGCTCAAATAGCTCATTTTCCAATTAAAAACTATTTAAAATTTGTTTTTACATATACGTTCAATGTGATTTTTCCCTTTCCTACTATACGAATTACTGTATAAAGAAAGCTTACTAGCCTGACTTTTCTTTTTTTTTTTTAACGTCCGACTATTGTGCACACTTGGGTTAATGCAGACGATGGGATGATTTATAGCGTATATTTTTTTTTTTTATTTATTTTTTTTTGTATTTAACGTCCGGCTATTGTACAATAAAATTTGCACAATAAGGCTGTAGCTTGGGCTAATGCAGACGAGATATAGCGTATAAAAATGCCAAGCCCTGGCCGGGAATCAAACCCGGGTCCTCGGGGTGAAAACCCAGTGTGTTATCAACTAGGCCACCGAGGCGGCTTGAAAATGAGCTAAGTGAAAAATAGGTCTTATTATTTTGAATGATGTGCATTTCTCAGATTCCCTGAAACTTCAAAAAAGTAATTTTCCGTATGAGTCTTTCTATTACAGTATTAATCATTGAATATAAACGTGCTAGAAATACAGCCACCCTTATAAAAAGTACGTTCAATATTAACTGCTAAAGGTTAAGTAATTGAGGTATATCTTAATATTACTGTATATCTGTAATATCTGTTAAACTGTATTTGAAAACTTTGCCGCAAGATGCCACCAGCAGCGAGCGCTCACTTATCTCTAATAAAGGTTTTTATTCTGGTACTTTTCTATATACATATGTTCCCTTATGCTCATTGCTGGAAAGTAAACCAGTTGTCCAGTTATAATAACAATCGACTGTCTTTTCAAGCCAGGCTTGCCGATTTTCTGTTTAATTTTGATTTAGAAAATGGGTTTTTTTAATAGTTTTTGGTAAAAAAACTGTAATATTTGGCGGTCATTTTATATCATGTCCGGTCCAAAAATGTCAGTCTGTGTCCATGCATATTTTTGGAGACTAATTCAATTGACCGCTTTACATGAAACATTGACCGTCGGCATCAGTTGTTATTTTTGTTTCGATTTAGGGCCTACTGCCGAACCATAATTTTTCTTTTAATTCAAATTACGCAGTTCATCAAAATATAAAGATTAAACTATTTTTTTGTAATTTGTTAAAAATAACAAACTTTAATGAAATGGTTATTGAAAATATAAGAATTGAATTTATTTTAAAATAACATGTGTAATATTCTGTATACTCTCTACTGTATAATGCGATTATTAAGGAGTTGAGACGTGGAGAATTAAAGAAAAAACCAAGAAAAGGATAGAAGTTGTAGAAATGGATGCGTTGAGAAGATCTGCTAGGATATCGAGAGTCCAAAGAATAAGAAATCAGGTAATTCGTCAACAGATGGGAATAGAGGACACGATTATAAAAGATATTGAGTCAGTTAATTTGCTACGGTCATGTCCAACGGATGAGTTAAGCGCGACTGCCGAAACAAGCAATGGAGTGGGTGCCGACCTTAAAAAGGGCAAGAGAAAGACTAAGAAAGAGCTGGATGGAAGGATCCGTAAAGCTATGAGTGATCGAAATTTACAAATCGGACAGAGGGAAGATCGGAAAGAGTGGAATCTAGGCATCGGACAAAGTTTTAACCGATATTATTATTATAATATTCTGTTAAAATGTTTATTTGCAGAATAATTTAAAATTATATAATACGTTAAGTTTTTTTGAAGGAATACATTTTTTATACAAAAGTATCTACATTCCCCGTACTAAAATCCACATCGGACACTGCTTATAAGTAAGAAAGCCGCCTCGGTGGCCTAGTGGATAGCGTACTAGGCTTTCACCCCGAGGACCCGGGTTCGATTCCCGGCGAGGGCTTGGCATTTTCATATGCTATAAATCAGCCCATCGTCTTCATTAGCCCAAGTGTGCACAATAGTCGGACGTTAAACACCAAAAAAAAAAAAAAATATATATATAAGTAAGAAATTTGCAATATGAAATGACGATTTGAAAATTGTAACACAATAATTAGCCTAACACTTTGTTAATTGTAAATTACGTGAGATGACATTGTTGATAATAAACACTTTAAAAGTTAAAAAAAAATATTTGCACAATAATTTAAATTATATAATACATAGAGTATTTTTGAGGGTATAAATATTCACACAAACATTTATATTAAGTGTCTATATTACCCAATAGACACTGTTTCCGAATGAGAAATTTGCAATGTGCAATAAAGATTTGAAAATTGCAACACATTAGCCAAGCACTGTGTTCATTTTAAATTACGTTAGATTTCAGCGTTGATAATAAATACTGTAAAGATTAAAAAAAAATGTTTGTACCACAATTGAAATTATGTAATTATGTTATATAATTTATACATACATACATATATATATATATATATATATATATATATATATATATATATATATATATATATATATATATTATATTACTTAATTATTCCATTGTATATTTTTGAGGGGAATAAATTTTTATACAAACAATTCTACATTACCCGTTATTAAAATACTCACCGGACACTGCTTATGAATAAGAAATCGTCTGCATTAGCCCAAGTGTGCACAATAGTCGGACGTTAAAAAAAAAAAATAATAAATAAATAAGAAATTTGCAACGTGAAATAACAATTTGATAATTGTAACACGATAATTAGCCTAGCATTTTGTTCATTGTAAATTACGTTAGATGTCAACGTTGATAATAAACACTTTAAAGTTTACTTGTGACACGTAAAGGGGATTCATTAATCGAACATTTCACAACGAAGCGACTTGAACTGCTTTTTCTCTCGACGGTAAAGCTTTAACTTGTTGGGTTACCGTATCTCTTTAAAGAGTTGTTAAACATAAAAGTAATTCGGCGAAGTCGTTCAGAAATAATTAGAGCGTGGCTCACACTTCAGCTTAGTTCAGCAGGAAGCCGACATTAGCTCGCTGCGCTCCAATAGGCACTTGCTGCCAGATTAGATAATCTTTGTTGATTTGTAGATCTAGTGTTTGTGGATTTTGTAATTAATTATGGCTGTTTGTTTTGCTCTACTGAGAAATACTTGTAGAACACGAATCGATCTCGTACGTATCTTAGATGCTGCTAACGGTCAAATTATTAAAATTAAAAAAAATGTTTCTGGACATAAAATAATAGGTTTTTGTTTTTTAATTTTAATCCATATTACAGAAACATCCAGAATTTTTAATAAATATTGCATATTTTTGACTGGAAATTTGTTTTTATTTAATTCATTACAGATGTCTTAATGAATTTAACGATTTAACGATACCCAGTTAATATCGTTCGTTTTAAATTCTGGAAACTATGCTTCTTTAGGCGCGTTATAGCACAAGTAAAAAGCATTGGTTTCGCGTCACGCTTGAGCTGTATACGATGAGCAATCATATATAGCTTTAGTGCTTTATATATATTGGTGTCGCACTTTTTGGATTAGTAAGAAGCATATATAATTCGCATGAAGCTTGAGTTGTATACGGTGAATCATTGTGTGTGTGTGTGTGTGTGTGTGTGTGTGTGTGTGTGTGTGTGTGTGTGTGTGTGTGTGTGTGTGTGTGTGTGTGTGTGTGTGTGTGTGTGTGTGTGTGTGTGTGTGTGTGTGTGTGTAATAATCCTAAACAAAAATGTGTACATATTGTACATTGCATTGTCTGTGTGTGTTTGTGTGTACTAATCCTAAACAAAAATGTGTACATATTGTACATTGCATTGTCTGTGTGTGTGTGTGTGTGTGTGTTTGTGTGTACTAATCCTAAACAAAAATGTGTACATATTGTAAATTGCATTGTGTGTGTGTGTGTGTGTGTGTGTGTGTGTGTGTGTGTGTGTGTGTGTGTGTGTGTGTGTGTGTGTGTGTGTGTGTGTGTACTAATCCTAAACAAAAATGTGTACATATTGTACATTGCATTGTCTGTGTGTGTGTGTGTGTGTGTGTACTAATCCTAAACAAAAATGTGTACATATTGTACATGGCATTGTCTGTGTGTGTGTGTGTGTGTGTGTGTGTGTGTGTGTGTCTGTCTGTGTCTGTATATGTGTGTGTGTGTGTGTGTGTGTGTGTGTGTGTGTGTGTGTGTGTACTAATCCTAAACAAAAATGTGTACATATTGTACATTGCATTGTGTGTGTGTGTGTGTGTGTGTGTGTGTGTGTGTGTGTGTGTGTGTGTGTGTGTGTGTAATAATCCTAAACAAAAATGTGTACATATTGTACATTGCATTGTCTGTGTGTGTGTGTGTGTGTGTGTTTGTGTGTACTAATCCTAAACAAAAATGTGTACATATTGTACATTGCATTGTGTGTGTGTGTGTGTGTGTGTGTGTGTGTGTGTGTGTGTTTGTGTGTGTACTAATCCTAAACAAAAATGTGTACATATTGCATTGTAAATTGTGTTGTGTGTGTGTGTGTGTGTGTGTTGTGTGTGTGTGTGTGTGTGTGTGTGTGTGTGTGTGTGTGTGTGTGTGTTTGTGTGTACTAATCCTAAACAAAAATGTGTACATATTGTACATTGCATTGTGTGTGTGTGTGTGTGTGTGTGTGTGTGTGTGTGTGTGTGTGTGTGTGTACTAATCCTAAACAAAAATGTGTACATATTGTACATGGCATTGTCTGTGTGTGTGTGTGTGTGTGTGTGTGTGTGTGTGTGTGTGTGTGTGTGTGTGTCTGTATATATGTGTGTGTGTGTGTGTGTGTTTGTGTGTACTAATCCTAAACAAAAATGTTACATATTGTACATTGCATTGTGTGTGTGTGTGTGTGTGTGTGTGTGTGTGTGTGTGTGTGTGTGTGTGTGTATGTATGTGTATTAATCCTAAACAAAAATGTGTACATATTGTACATTGCATAAGTAATACTATACCAGCTGTTATTATAGCCAACTTTACAAAGCCTGTTATTACACTAGCCTATATTTATAACAGTTCCATGTTTCTTGCCATTTCTGAGTTACATATGTTAATCACTCGAATACAAATTGCAGACCACGTCCGTTGCCGTGAAATTAAATCACATATGAAAGGAAACGTCAATTTTAAAGGGATTTTAGGGCGAAATTTACTGACGGCAGACACGGAAATTGAATTTAGTACGAGTGTATTTGTTGCTACGTCATTTCCGGTGTTGGTTGTTGAGGATTATGGAGCCGGGTTGTTAAAGACGGACAGACTGTTGCACTGAACAGACACTGACGACGCGTTAGCAACCTACATATGGAGTGTAATGCGCGTAATGCGCGTGAGAAGAAAGACAAAAAGGACTGTCAGAATTACCTGTTGTAAAATATTTTTGAAATAATTGCATAGTTCGTATTATGAAAAAAATTATGTAAATTATTTCCATAAGAAACATTGTTCCGATGTTTCAGCAGAATAGTACTTGGCATCTTCCAGGTAATTAACGCTCGAGTTTGAAATTCGACTTTAGACTTGGAGCGAGAATCACCTGGAAGATGCCAGGTACGATTTTGGCGATCAGCACAATGTTTATTGTGGAACAATGTGTGTGTGTGTGTGTGTGTGTGTGTGTGTGTGTGTGTGTGTGTGTGTGTGTGTGTGTGTGTGTGTGCGTGCGTGCGTGCGTGTGTGCGAGAGCGCGTGCGTGTCAGTATGTGAGCGTGCGTGCGTGCGTGTTTTGCCATGCCAGAAAGGTGGGGAAAATCTTTTATAGACAACTTGGGGTATGGTATACTTAATAGGTCAAACTGACTTAAGTTCAAACTCAAGAGATGTTGCTACCCACTAAAAAACAACCAAATCATTTCTCTTCTGTAAACTCCCATCACGGAACCGCCGCTAGGCATTACGTCGTGGGGAGGTGGACAGCCTGTCCGCCTATCCGACTGCAGCGTTGGCCCTTCTTTCTTGATCTTCAATCCTCAGCCTTTTCACGACCACTGCAGCGTATCCTGCAACGGCCCTTCAGTTGGCCTCTGAAGTAGTTATTGTTGCAACCAGATTTTCCCATGTTGCTTCCTTGCAGGTTCATCCTGTTCTCGATGAATTTAACAACGGAAAAATACGTGCTCCGCATCTTCTTACACTGCTGGAAGACAGAGAGGACAAGCTGAGTCTGTGAAACAACCATACTGCTTCCGAGTTAAGCTCTGAAGCAAACATACTCAATTAGAACATGTGTGAGGCAGAAGTATAGGGTCTACCTCCCATGCTCTCTGGTGGGCCAAACCTGGATGTTGCTTATGAGTTGGTGCGTCCGTCGTCCGTTAGCTGATTCGTCCTATCGTCGCTAACAGGACTCAGGATCCGATCTCGCTCCTCTTCGATTGCCACTGCATGACTATACCGCTGCTCAGCAGCTCGCCCGCTCTTTCATCGGCCATTAGCTCCATTGGGAGTTATCCAGCTACTACGCATGCAGCTTAGTAGGAAACTGTTCACAACCACTTGTGTGTGTGTGTGTGTGTGTGCGTGTGTGTGTGTGTGTGTGTGTGCGCGCGCGCTCGCTCGCTCGCGTGCGTGTTTGAAATAATATTTTATATTAATTACTCTATATTTTTGATTTCAGGTACGTATCCTTGGTCTTCTGCTAATAGATGTGTTTTGACATTAGATAATACAATTAGTAAGTACAATTTTAAAGCTAATTATTAATTTGAATGTTAATTTGCCGTTCTGATATTACTACATGGTATTTTATGTGTAGCCATACAGATTCTTGGTGGGAATTTTTAAGCGCGTACATAAAGATTTTGAATTTTCTTAGAAATACAGAGTCAACCATTACTGGCCTTGGTTCTTCTTTTTATATTTTCAATAAGATTTTTTAAAATATATTCAAAATATACAAATTTTAACACCGGTTACGATGGTGTATCGTATTTTTTTAAGATAGAAAATTTATTATTAAAAAAAAAAAACTTGGAATTGCAGCAATTTTAAATCAATACTTTTTTTTGAAGAACGTTCGAGTAAAAGTTACCGTTAAAATAAAAATATATCTTTTCGTGAATTTTTACGATGCTCAGGCTAATAATAAATTAAAAGAACATAATTTTTAAATAACTGTGACCGAAATACTCGAAACAATACAAAGAAAACATTTAAAAAGCTGTCTAAAAATTTGCTAACAAAACAATTTTCGTTATTTACATTTATTGCGGATAGAACTCTGCAAAAATTAGTTTATAACGGTGAGAGCTGAAAGAGATGTAGTAAGTGCCACTTGAATCGGTTACCAAGGTGATTTCAAGGGCGAAAGTAAATAACCGCCATGACTTTCCTTATATCTATTTGTTCGTTTCACTTTTATTTATTTACTTAGCTGTAAAACTTTATCAATACAACCGCTCTGCGATGCTACAAGCCCCCCATTTTGAATTATTTTTATAACATAGTGATTTGGCGCAATTTATCTTCCTTTTTTATCACATTTGTTTATGGACTCTGTAGCTGTTGTAATAATTTGATTCTCCGTAACAGTGAAACGTTATATCTTTAGTTCTCTTTGTTCACGTTTCGTGTTTCTTTATTCTACAGTATTATTTTTCGTTTAGTGTTCGCAATTTCGCCGGATAAACTAAACTAATTTGGTTACCATAAAACGTACGTGACTTTTACAATAATTTTGATTGGCGTCAGGTAACAATCAGTTCGTATGTCATATGTTTTGCACAACCATGATGGTATTTAATATTAGTTAAGTCAGCCAACATGTTTTAAAATTATATCTTATAATATAGGTCTGGTTTCGTAATATTAAATGAGGGCGGGGTGGTCAAGAAATGCGTAGCGGAAATGAAGATGAACGGAAACCGGAAGCAGTTTAAAGAAAGCGTTTGTATTTTTTTAAAGCTAAACATTTAAGGCAACTTTAACGTATGCCAACTATTATTAAAAAGCCGTAACCTAGGCAACGACAAATAATAACTTTGGGGGCGTGGTCAGATTGGTGGGGGAAGTGGAGTCAGATTCAAAACCGAAATAGACAGAGTCGAAGCTACGAGGAACGGAGTCCAGCAACGCTGCTCAGCTCCGTTATGCTTTCAGTGGTCGCACTTATATTATTCTATATAGCTTCGATTTTGTATTCGTAGACCGCTCCGCTCTACGTTTGGTGGCCAACAGACCTCAAACATGCTTTGCGTAGACACAATATCCAGTTTGAGCTTAAACAAAAATGTTTCAAGTAATATTTAAACTCAGTTTGCACGCCCAGAATGTACACTAATTCTTCGCTTTAATACACCAATAAATTTACTTGTTCAAATATTTTTTTGACAAATTGTTACCGAGTGTGGGTCGTGGTAAATGCACCTAAAATGCAACAGTTTATGTTAAAAATAAACTCGCCAAAACATTTAAAAGAGGAAAGATGTAAGTTTGTGCCAGTATCTTATTTATGGAACCCGATGTTGTTAACGGTGCAATAAAACTCACGGTTTTCGACGACTTTCGTTCCAAATCGAGTCCTTACGATGTATATACGCGATTAATATTTTTAAAAAAGAATAGTTGCAACAGCAACCCTCGCTATTTACTCATTTTTTTCCTTTTAATAATTATTTTTTTAAACATAACTACTGTATGTCTTAAAGTTTGTTAATGATTACATAATCTTTCAATATTATTAACGGTTTCAGATTCAAAATGAAACCTTTAAAAAGACTGAATATTAATTTTAACATTTTTTTCAAATTCAATTACATTTTTTTGTTATTTTAAAGCAAAAAGCACATTGTGGCTATTACCGCCTACCTAAATTTAAGTGTGAGTGTAAAGTGTTAAAGTCGTAAGTCGTGAGTTTAAGTGAGTGTTAGATTCGGGTACCGCGAGGGACGTCTAAATCCTCTCAATAGTCTGCACCCCTGCGGGGCAAATTCAATTATAAAGATATTATACGGCATGGTTCAACATACGTATAATTACATTTTTAAACGTTTCACATTGTTTTCCGGCCAACTGCAAGAAAAAATACGTCTATACCGTTGATTTTAAACTTGTTCAAGTAATAATTGCTTTTCAATTCAAACACTAGTGTGGTCTTAAACCAGTTAGTGTTCAAAGTTTAACATTTTTTTTTGTAATTTGTTTTATATATTAAATAAGTATTATTTAAACATACATTATATTTAATGTGTTTTGTGTATCCCTTCTGTCTTGGTAATGTAATAGAAAACTACGAAACCTGTAGTCTTACAAAAACATAAGTAAAAGCAGAGAATAAAATATGTAACCTAATTATACTCTGACATCTACTTCCGTTGCAGCAAATTGTGTAAACAATGTACACACTTTTCTCCATTTTAATTTTTTTTTTTAAGGCACTCCTCCTGTTTCTGCTTATTATAATTTTTTCGTTTTCGTTCTTTTTTACGATTTTGTGCAATAACTAATGACATTGGCGCAAGAAGGGCGTATGTTTCATAGTGGGCTTCGATAAAATAGCCTTTAAAGTTTTTATTGTATAACAAATTGTTTCCAGTAATTTTAATTGTCTTAAAAAAATATTATTCAATGAAAATTAGTTCTTTAACAGAAAATAATTACTGCAAGTTTATGCATAACTAGCAAGAGCTTATATGTGAAAAATTTGAAAAATGTGTCATATTGCCTTTTTCCGGCAATCGCTAAGCAGTATTAGCCCCACCATGACGTAATTCATAAACACTCGAATAATAATCTTTGTAGGTTATGTTTTATCAGTTGCTTCGACTGCAAGTTTTTGAAAATATTCTCTATTTTTGCTCTATAAATTGTATTCTGATTTAACAAAAAATAAAATAAAAACAATACACACGAAAAAACTATGCTTGATTTTTGGTTTTTTTAAACTCATATTTATTATTAGCGACACACACACACACACACACACACACACACACACACACACACACACACATATATATATATATATATATATATATATATATATATTACAAAAAAATTACAAACTCAGTTATATTATTATGACTGTAAAGAAGTCATCGTCGAGACTTTGAAAACACAGTGTATAATCCCACATTGACATTTTAAGCATTTTGTAATCAAAATGTGGCTGTCCAGAAGGAAGAATATGCCTTAACCAACCTTAACCTACCTCAGCATGCCTTAACAAAAACAAAAACAAAAAAAATCCCTAACGGCTTATGAAATTACCCTATTGATATCAAATTTGGTAGACGTATCCACAACAATATGGCGGATCTGAAAATGCATTTCTGGGGAAAATACGTTTTTTCCGGCAACGTCTTCAATTTTATTTTTACCAAGGGGTCCGAGCGAAATTTCGCACTATGCAAGTTTTAAGTAAAACACAACCTTTTGAATAAGAGTAGTCTTTGGGGTGAGGGCGGTAGTTGGATGGAAGGGAAACATGTTTAAAAAATACACCGGAAATCAGTCGGTTTGAAACAATAATCACAAATTTATGAGTTCATTGTATTACATAGATTTCAATACAGGTAAGTGTGCCTTTCTAATAGAAACTTTTATGGGCACATAAATTAGTTTTATAACTTTCATGTTAATATTGAGATTGTTCTAAGCGCGTCATGCAAAAAATTTGTGTTTGTAATGGTACTGTGTATTCGTGAGTAATAAGTTAGCTTCGTAAAATATACAAAATATTGTCTGATTTGTGATGCCGCGCATGCGCATCCATGATGCCGTTTTGCCAATGACAGTTAAAAGTGTCTTTTATGTTAAAATTTTCTACAAACAGTACGTTTTAGCGCAAAATCGTTTTGCTATGTCAGAAGCCGGTTAAAAAACTTGTCTAAAGATACCTCATTTACTCCTGTACTAATAGTATGTGCTGAGAAAAAGGATGTTGACTCGAGATATGATTATGGAACCCACTTTGCCCTCTTTTGGTCTGTTTCATTGTAAATCTCGCAAAGAAAAGCTTGTGTATTCATTAATTTCAGCCCTTCAGATAAATACATTATTTGTACTGTACTACCATTTAATAACCATAGTTTCATTTGAAACAGGTTCACGAGCGTTAAGTTAAAAACTCGCCAAGATCAAATTGTCAACAACAAAATTGCCATTTCACGGTTTAATTGTCCAATAAACAACGTGTTAAAACCACCGCATTTGTTTATAATTGTAGTGCTAAGCCTAATGCATAGAATTCAAAGGTTCCAATCCCTATCAGCTGATGCGTAGGGCCTAGTGGTCAATGGGGAGCGGGGATTAACGGTGCCTCCACTATCGGCCCACTCAATTAGAGGTACGGATATAAGCAGATGGTATCGTCAGTTAAATGAATTGCCCTGAATTATTCACAAGAGGTGTGGCCGGCCTGGCAAATGTACCTAACGCAAGTCTTCATTACTTATGTAGCCTTTAATTTGTTTAATGTATTTCATTTAATTATCTGCAGGCAATAACGGCTCCCGGCGATGCATCCTTCATCGCGGCCTGCTGTATGATTTAATAATGCGATGCAGAAATTTATTATCGTGCGCTTTAATGTCCCTGAATAGAAATTTACGTATTCAGTAGGCATCGCGTATTACTGTATAAAATATTATTGCGACGATAATAACTTGTATGGATAATGCCGTGAGTGATTCTACGTTCGGACTGCAATTTTAATCAGCCGGCGTATGTTTTTTATTGCTGGCAATTATATTTTGTATCGCGATGATAAACATTGTTTGTTAAATAAAGAGGAACAATGGATCATGTAAGTTGCTTTGACTGCAATTGTTTTGCAAATATTCTATTTACATTGTCTTACGGCCAACTGCAAGAAAAAATACGTCTATACAGTTGATTTTAAAAGTGTTAAAGTAATAATTGTTTTTCAATTCAAGCACTAGTGTGGTCTTAAAACAGTTAGTGTTCAAAGTTTAACTATTTTTTTTTTGTAATTTGTTTTATATATTAAATACGGTTCTTCAAGAATAAATATTTATAATAAATGTTTTATTTATTTTGAATAGTCGCAGTTTTTATAAGCCAGTTTTGACAGAGAGATTTTGAATATATATATATATATATATATATATATATATATATATATATATATATATATATATATCCAACAGAATCCTTAAGTATATACAAGGTGTCAAATCAACAACGTCGTGGATCGCACAAGTCAGAATAGACCTACATGACGCAGGAATAGACTCAACAGATGTTGAAGACAGGCACGCATACAGGAGATAGATGCTCGGTTGGAAGGTCTCAGAGAATGAAATCCCAAAGAGAGCAAGGGTAAAATGGACGGAGGAGCAGAAGAGGATCCATGGGGACAGGATGAGAGAGGTGTGGAGGATTAGAAGGAACAAGACATGAGTCGGAGTGCTTTGCGTGATCCAACAGGGTCTATGCGCAAATAATAATAATAATAATATATATATATATATATATATATATATATATATATATATATATATATATATATATACGATATTTTGAATAAGCCAGTTTTAATTTTTAAAAAGGCTTTAATAGCGTTTAATAATGACTTAATAATAGTCATTAATTAAAAAGTGTTTTCCAATATGAAACTTTATTAATTATAAACTGTATGTGAGTGTGTAATTTTCTCCAAAACTTTTTAAATATTTGTTGTGATTATAAGCATGTTTGGACACACACACACACACACACACACACACACACACACACACACACACACACACACACACACACACACACACACACACACACACACACACACAGTACAGTACAGTACAAATAACGTGTGTGTGTGTGTGTGTGTGTGTGTGTGTGTGTGTGTGTGTGTGTGTGTGTGTGTGTGTGTGTGTGTGTGTGTGTGTGTGTGTCTGTGTGTGAGAGAGAGACATATTAATTAATTAATTTTTACAGTTCTATCCTAAACATACACATTTTTTAGAGGAAACAATTATTTTTTTAAATTTCGTACATATTTTTTGTTTCTTTTTTCTGTTTGTAATTTAGTTAAACATTACATATTTAATTATTTAAGTGTAGTCTTACAAACACATTGTATTTTTATTTTGCATCAACAAGGTCAAATCAAACAGGCAAAACTAATTTGGAGACATTCTGAAAACAAGGTTGGATTATTATTTATAAATATATATAAATTTATAAATATATAGCGGTTCGGTGGTCGAAGTGGCTAAAGCATCTGTCAAGTCTACTGCGTCAATCAACTGCGCACATAAAGGTTCTTAGTTCCAGCCGCAGTTAAAAAAAATATATATAAATATCCAACCCCTTAAAAAAATGTTAACAATATTTTATCGTTAATTGAGCAAAACTGTAACAAACTATTATGGCGAGTTTCATTTAATTAGAATGTTGCAAAGTTTACGAGGTTTACTGTAATTGACGTTTTTTCTTTATGATTTGATAATGAAGAAACAGATTTTCTAACAAGTTTGCTAAGTGTCATGCTCGAGGGAATTTCAGTTAAGGCTTATGCCAGTGAGTGAGTGAACTAGTGCTTGAGTAGAACTATATAGATAAGGAATTTAATTATTTAAAAATAACTCTCTGAAAATTCATTACGAATCACTAAAGGTCATATTTTTGTACACACTAGATGTGAAAAAACCTTGACTTAAATGTAGACGTTTAATCGATGTTTTATTTAAAAACTTTAAACTATATGGGATAAAAGTAATCGATTTTTCTGTGATAGACCTTACATAATTATGCAAATAATCAAAGCCGATTTAAAGCCTTATAAATTTAAAACAATCTAAAAAAATATTGTTATTATAACTGTCTTCTTGACATTTGTCATGATTTGTGTACATAAAAACACGACGTTCCGCGAGTATATCAGCTGTAGTTCTCATGTGTCTAACTTAAAACCGATAGGTAATTTTTCTATAACCGCATCCCTACGTAATTCATATAGCGATAAAAACATATGAACAAAAATTCCACGGCAGTAATTTCCCGCCAATTACCATGTTTCAAACTTACGCAGACATTTCTTCAGTATCTGTTCAGTGCAACAATGTACCGTCTTTAACAATCCGACCCCATAATCCATAACAGCCATCACCGGAAATGACGTAGCAACAAATACACTCACACTAAATTCAATTTCCGTTCCTGCCGTCAGTAAATTTGCCCGTAAAATCCCTTTAAAATTGACGTTTCCTTTGATATGTGATTTAATTTTGTCCGGTACAATGTAGGCTACAATTTTATGAAGGCAATTTGTAGGCTTGTGATTAACATATATATAGCTGCAACGGCTGGTTGACAGGAAACACGTCACTGTTTATGGGGTTTTATTTTATGTGGAGAAGTACACGTGCAAATAGAAACTTTTTATGGAGTATTCCTTTGGTGTAAACAGTTTATGTCTATTTCATTCAATGTTTCTTATATCCATTATGATTTCACAATATTTCCACAGAGAATTATTGTTTGCAATTCAGTCTGTTAATAGTTTTCGTTTTCAAATATCATTAAATTATTTCATATTTCACTACCTGTTGATTTTGTTTCAATAAATGGATTGGATTAGAATCCTAAAAGAATAAAGTATACAATCCCATAAACTGCGACCGACGGACCTGTTATGCAGATCCGTCTGCACTTAAATACTTATTTCAGCAGGTTATGTTTTTAATAAGGTCCAGAAATCCACTGACTATAGTTCAGCCACTTAAGTAAACGGCATGCGCAAGAATTTCTCGCGCATGTAGGAGAATTCCCCTCAAACCCCCTCCAACAGTCCAATGACACAGAGTAGGCGAAACATTTTACAAACTCTTACTACTTAGTGATAGTGAAGGAAAAGGAGGACGCTGTAATGGGAGTGGGGATTCAACCTCTCTCTCGCATATTTTTCTTTCTCTGTCCCACTAGTGTTCTTAGGAAGCCGTTTTTTATAACTCATTCTTCTGAAGATTAGAGTCCTGCAAGCCAAAAACCTTTAGCCTCCTGTTAACAAGAGCCTCACAATAAGAAATTACGTGTTCTGCAATTTCCTCCTTTCTTGTATAAGTATAAACATTTTCTCCTTGGTACGTCCATTCCTCTTCAAGTGCCTGTAATGAAGCCCGTGGTTTTCTTGAGTTGTGTTGTGCCC
The DNA here is from genome assembly GCA_022606455.1 of Callitettix versicolor. Classification (NCBI taxonomy): domain Eukaryota; kingdom Metazoa; phylum Arthropoda; class Insecta; order Hemiptera; family Cercopidae; genus Callitettix; species Callitettix versicolor. The sequence continues at coordinate 20,909,124 of CM040188.1, forward strand.
AAGATATATAATGCCCGTTGAAGTCCCTTTCTTAAGAAGCCCTTGCTATTGGAATGCTCATAAAGGTTGATGCAAATTGCGTGGTGTTGCTTGATAGTAGACCCGCCAACGATAGAGAAATCCCTAAAGCTAGATCGCGACCAATAAATTCAGGTGCAGATCCCAGTCCAGTTAGTCGGTCTGCCATAGAACCCATTAAAGAGAACCTTGTTTCCCAGAGACTGAGCTTTGAGGTTCTCCTGATACTCCCAGACCATCTTGGACTAAATTATAAAACCTGCAAGTGTTTCGATAAATAAGTAGTATACATGTTTTTTACGTTTTCACTAGAAAATTAAAATTCTACAAATTGAACGCTGCTCACGATAGAAAGAACTGTGATTCAATTTTTTTAAATTGTAAAACTGTTACTTTTGGTGTGTTAAATTTTCGTTTTTATATTTTTAGGATAAAAAGCAAATATTTCATTTTATGTGTTGTTAATGTTAATAAATATTTGTTAAATTTTGAAAATTGCTTCCATCACGTCAATAAAACAAGTGATAGTCTCAATTATTTAATGGTATATTGGTAATAAAGAGATTCTTGACGTTTAATGTCCTAACTTCTTTATGATGTTGTTTTATATTTTCGCGAACCAAGAAATCTTTCAACTAAACCGCTTTTTTTGTTTCCATGCAGCGATTTTCGTTCAAATACACCGTAATTTAAAAATTTCAAGAATATAGATCACGCAAAAAAATTTCCAAAACAAAATGTTTACAAAACATTAATTAGGCTCTTGAATTTGCACTTTATTCCTTACAACGTGCACTGTTTTTAATAAAAAAAAATACCGCAAACACATTTAAAAAATATATATGCCGCCAAAAAAAAGCACCCCTTATTTGGAATACTGACACAGTTTTAAATCACTTTAATCAACACCGATACGCCCAGACTGAGGCGTATCAGTTTTTTAATAAACCCACATCCAGCGAGCACAATAAGAGCCCCGGCTGGCTACCAGAATAACGCAAGGGCTACAAAAAAACGAATTGAGCAATAAATTTTCATTCAAAGTTTTTCCTCTTCTCCTTTCCAGCGAATGTTTATTTGCAACAAGCTAGCAAGACAGAAAGTCTATATTTATTGTTTCTTAGAATTACCGTATTTCATAAATGAAAACAATTTTAACAAGTTTCTTTTCCCGTCTGCCGTGTTTTTCGTTTTCCGCGCGTTTCTATCAAAAATAAAAAGTTTTTAAGTTAAATATTAGCTTTTACGGTTATAAGTTTTTGCTTGTCGTGGTTAAGGGAAGTTTTTTGTTGGGAAAATCGATCTTGAAGTCTTGGCGGTTGTATTTCTTAAAAACGCATGCAAGGACAAATTAGAAATCTGTATGTCTTAGCTCCAACTTATACAGAAGTTTTACTTAACAAATGGAGAAACTAACGAAACTAAAAGTGTAAGAGAACTAATACATCAGTTAGGTATTGTAAAAGAACTAGCTGCTTAGCGGGGGGAGTTTCCGAAGTAACACATTATCAAAAAGTGTAAAACGAAGATGCTTTTTGGAACAAATCTTAGCTTTTGGTTATATTAAAAAACACCAAAACCATATCTGACGAGAGTCATTGCTTATATTTTATTTACTTGTTTTTTTCCAAATTAACTGAGATACTTATAATTGTAAATTCTCATTCATAACAAACCTTTTCAGCCAATTTTGGTTTGTTCCATTATACCCGAACGGATTTTCACGAGAAATAGTGATTTTTCAGTTTTGTCAAGCCACTAAAGTTCTAAGTTTAAATTAATAAACGTATTTTTTTGTAATTTTTAAAAGGGTTTTTTTTTGAAGAAATGCTTTTGAATTTTACTTAAATCGCATAATTGACTAGAAATAAGGCCAAACCACTTAATTGTGACAGTGCAGGAAAATAGCGATTAGGTTAGTTCCTAAACAAACACCTAACGATAGACATCCATCTAAATAGTTGTTTGTAGCTATAAAAAAACCCCTATACAAACATAACGATAGACATCCATCTAAATAGTTTTTTGTAGCTATAAAAAAACCCCTACATAAACATAACGATAGACTTCCATCTAAACAGTTTTTTTGTAGCTATAAAAAACCCCTACACAAACATAACGATAGACTTCCATCTAAATAGTTTTTTGTAGCTATAAAAAACCCCTACAAAAACATAACGATGAACTTCCATCTAAATAGTTTTTCGTGGCTATAAAAAAACCCCTATACAAACATAACGATAGACTTCCATCTAAATAGTTTTTGTAGCTATAAAAATCTCCTGCACAAACATAACGATAGACATCCATCTAAATAGTTTTTGTAGCTATAAAAAAACCCTATACAAACATAACGATAGACTTCCATCTAAATAGTTTTTTTAGTAGCTATAAAACCCCTACAGAAACACATAACGGTAGACATCTATCTAAATAGTTTTTTGTAGCTATAAAAAACCTCTAAACAAACACATAACGATAGACTTCCATCTAAATAGTTTTTTGTTGCTGTAAAAAACCTCTACATATACATAACGATAGACTTTCATCTAAATAGTTTTTCTTAGCTATAAAAGCCCCTACACAAACACATAACGGTAAACATCCATCTAAATAGTTTTTGTAGCTATAAAAAACCTCTAGATAAACATAACGATATAATTTCATCTAAATAGTTTTTTGTAGCTGTAAAAGCCCCTACACAAAGACATAATGATAGACTTCCATCTAAATAGTTTTTTTAGTAGCTATAAAACCTCTATACAAACACATAACGATAGACATCCATCTTAATAGTTTTTTGTAGCTATAAACATCTCAAATGATAATTTTACACTTTTTTATGCTTTATGCCAGTTAAACTAACAATGCAGAGGCAGAGGCAGAGGCATTGTTATTAGCTGAAAGAAACAAAATTGTAAAACATTTTGGAGACTGAATCTTTGACAAAATTATTGGCTGCTTCAATGAAATCCGCTAAAAATGTTATTTTTGAAGTGAGAAAGTAAATGCAATGGTCTTGCGCCTAGAATAGCCACTTATGTCGAAATGATCATTTATTGTTAAAATATTATGAAAAAAAATCGATCGATTTTTCAAAATACAGTGTTCTATCTCAAAAAAACGTTATTAACCAAATCTATTGCAAATGATACAAAGATAAGATTATCTAATGTGACAGCGAATCGGTGCCTATTGGAGCGCAGCGAGCAAATGGCGGTTTCGTGCTGAACCAAGCTAAAGTGTGAGTTACGCTGTAATTAATTTTTGAAAACCTTTGAATTACTTTTACGTTTAACAACTGTTTACGGTAACCCAGCTAGAAACGGCTTACTGGTAAGTGATGAAGCGTTATACTCATGTCTCTTCGTTGCGAACATTTCGATTCAATGAATGAATCGACTCGAGTGTCGTTCCGGTCGTAAAATCATTTCCATTCATTGAGCTGAATTATAACAGTACATTTGGTGTCAACGGCTTAAATATAATCACCGATTTGGATGGATATTTTTCTTATTCTTTTTATTTAACTGATTCTTTCTTATCTTTTTCTTTCTTATTGAAGGATGACTTTGAGGACGTCGCGCCATTGTCAGTTTTAGACAATAAATAACGGCCTCGTTTTTACTGGAATTTGAATCACAGTATTTGCAAATTTTTAATGAAATCGAGTTGCCAACGAATTATTGAGGTTATGTGCAGAAAATGTACTTCTGGGTTTATTTGCGTTTGGCAAAATGTCTACTATAAAATGGCTAAGCAAGTCTACACTCAAAATGTCTAGTGTGGAACTGTTCTCATTGCAACTGTATGATACATTTTGATGTCATGACGAGTATCAAGAAGTAGAGACGGGCGGAATAGTTATCTTAAGCGAATGAATCGTATCTGGTTCGTTCCCTTACAAGAACTATTTCAATTTTTTCTAACCTAATTATTGACATGTGTATTTAATATTGCAGCCTATTATATTATATACCCAATGTAGGCCTAATTATTAAATTTAATCTTTAAGATTAAGCTACAATTTACAAATAATGACTAAAGAAAAACCAATAATGTCTCCGGCGACAGGAAAATTATTATTAGTGTAGGCCGTTTCATTCGTTCGCGAACTATTGTAGAGTTGAACTAGTGAACGAAATGAACTATTGAACGAAACACTAGTAGAATTAACAAACTGTAAGCTATACCGTGTAAGCAAATATACTTCTGTACTCGAAGGCTTTGCCGGAATCAGCATTTTTACTTCATTAACGTACGGTAATGGTTATTTTGCTTATTGCAGTTGATATACTGTAGTTCCATAAGCAGTCGTTAGGAGCGCTAATACGATAACAAAGTAAACGAACTAAATATTTCACCACGAACTAGTTCGCGGAATAGTTCAGTTAAGAGATTAGTTCATTTTGACCCGTTCGTTATCGAACGGCTCACCTCTTTCAAGAAGGCACTGGGTCATACTATAAAGACAATGAAGTCTCAGAAGAAAAAAAAAAAACCAACAAGAAATGACTTTCATCTTTTTCTAGAGAACTATATATATATATATATATATATATATATATATATATATATATTATTTATATATAAATATGTATATATATATATATATACATATTTATATAAATATGTATATATATATATATATATATATATATATATATATATACAGTTATTTATATATAAATATGTATATATATATATATATATATATATATATATATATATATATATATATATATTTATTTATATGTGGGAGAAATTCTTAAACCCACAGGTGGCGAGAAGGCTGCGCAAAGGGTTCGGCTACTGAGAATGAAAAGGGCTCTTGGTATAATGCGTGATATTTATAATAAGAAATGTATGTCGACGCACACAAAAATCAGACACTACAACACAGTCATAAAACCGGGGGCATTATACGCAAGCGATACCTGTATGTCTCCACACAAAATAGCATGGAAGACATTTTGAAGGAAGAACGCAAAATCTTGAGGAAGATCCTTGGCCCGATATTAACAGAAGAGGGATACAGGTTGCACTCCCGGAAGACCACAGAAAAGATATCGAACCTGGCAGCAGATATCAGAAGAAGGAGGCTTCGGTTCTATAGACACATCAGTGGACTCCCAACAACGAGACTTGCCAACAGAATCCTTAAGTATATACAAAGAGTCAAATCAACAACGTCGTGGATCGCACAAGTCAGAATAGACCTACATGACGCAAAAATAGACTTAGCAGACATTGGAGACATGAACGCATACAGGAGAAAGATGCTCTGGTGGAAAATCCCAACAAGAGCAGGGGTAAAATTGACGGAGGAGCGGAGGAGGATCCGTGGGGACAGGATGAGAGAGGTGTGGAGGATTAGAAGGAACAAGACATGAGTCAGAGTGCTTTGCGTGATCCAACAGGGTCTATACACAAATAATAATAATAATTATATATTATTATCCCTCATCCTGTCCCCATGGATCAAAAAACCAAAATTTGCTGGTTTTTTCATGGCATATATTCAGTAAAATTTAAAATAAGAATACATTATCAGTTATTTTTTTAATTCCTTTAAAATTCAAATCAGAATTTTAAAATTTTAATGCTAAAACATTGACAGAAAATATTTTCCATTAATATATTGAATCAGCATGGAGCAGCGATATTTAAACTCATAGCGTTCCGAAACGTTCACGTCCATTAAACGCTTTACACCGAGCTTGCTTAGTTCATGGCATAATTTGCTATATAGTGTGAAGTAGTCACACATAATGGCCGCTAAAACAACACAATACTATCCGTTGCAAGTTAATGCGGAATTAATTGGCAGCTGCCAAACAAGAGCCGCATGTTTCCAGGAAGGGTAGTAGCATGCATGTAATTGTGTCGGGTAGTTCCAATGATTGATTAATACGATTGAAACTTGTACAAGGTTGAGAGGGCTGAGGGGCTTTATCCTGCAATGCCATAATTTCCATCGGGAATTCCTTTGAACCGCCACAGACACCTCTAACCATCACCTCCCCTCTTCTGTATGTTTGTAAAGGAAGGAGAAAAAGTTAATAACCCCATCAGTGATTTTACTTTGCCACTATAGGGTGTGCACTGAAAGAATGGCGATGGTAAGATGAAATTGAAACTGATGGATATATCTGTCCATACGTTTACATATGTTTACGTATGTCACAGTGTAGGTTTTCTCAGTGTGTGCGCGCGCGCGTGTTGCAACAAAGCGAGCGCGCCAGAACTCTGTCCTGCTCTTTTCATTAAGAATATATTATAGTGGAGGTTTACCGTTCTTTAAACTAATAGTAAATAAATAACCCTATCTTGTCTGTTGTCAATTACTGATGAACAAAAAGCCAAACGAAATGTGTTGTTTTCTTTTTTCATTACACACGAGGTGTGTTCAGAAAGTAACGAGAATTTTAATTTTTTGAACAAAATATTTATTTATTCTTTTACATTGATGTCGCCTTCAAAATAGTCCCCATTGGAGATAATGCACTTGTGCCAGCGCTTCTTCCAATCCTCGAAGAACTTCTCAAACTTGATCTTTGAGATAACCTTTAGTTCTTTCAGCTATGCGCTTTTAATGTCATCTACGGCTGTAAAACGACGGCCCTTTAAGGTTCTCTTTAATTTTGGAAATAGGAAAAAGTCACACGGAGCCATGTCTGGTGAATATGGAGGCTGGGGCATCGTTACAGCACTGTTTTGGACCAAAATACACGAACAAGCAATGAAGTGTGAGCTGGTGCATTATCGTGGTGCAAATGCCATGAATTGTTTTTCAATAGATCCGGGCGTTTTTTTCGGATTGCTTCACGCAAACGGCGTTGAACTTACTAGTACCTACTGGTAGTACCCCTTATTGACTGTTTCACTTAGTGGCAGGAATTCATGATACACTATGTCATTAATATTGAAGAACACAATGAGTAAAAGAACACACTTCATGTTCGACGGCACTTTTTGAGCCTTTTTTGGTCTTGGCGAGCCAGAATGCCTCCACTGGATGATTGAGCCTTAGTTTCGACGTCATATCAGTAAACCCATGTTTCGTCATCTGTTATAATACGTTTCACTAATTCTGAATCGTCGTTGAATTCATTCAGTGACTCCTGAGCAACGTCCATTCGCCGCTGTTTTTGTTCAAAATTCAACAATTTTGGAACGAATTTTGCTGCCACGAGTTTCATACACAAAACATCGTAAACAATGTCATGATATGATCCAATCGATATGCCAATATCATCAGCGACCTCTCTAATTGTGATTCGGCGATTATTCATAACCATTTCTTTCACTTTTTCCACGTTTTCATCGGTTGTTGATGTGCTGGAGCGTCCAGGGCGTTCGTCATCTTCAACGTCTTCATGGCCTTCTTGGAAACGCTTATACCACTCGTAAACTCTTGCCTTACTCATAGCAGACTCACCATAGGCCTTTGTTACACATTATTCCATTTTTTACGCAAAGTTTGATATAAATTCTTTGATCCATTTCTTTTAACAAACGAAAATCGCCGAGCTCATAAAACACGTCTAACCTTAGTGGCTGTCACAGACAAAGTCAACAATGAAAACAGCTGAAAATTTTATCATACTTCAAGGGCATGTATACCAACATAACGAAAAAAACGTTTGATAATCGGACTCTCCAAGCCCGCGAAATTTAAAAATTCTCGTTTTTTCTGAAGACACCTCGTATATTCTTAATCACGTTAATATCTGAATAAATTAGAACACTCGAATTTCTTAAAATTCAATTGAAATTTTTAAAAATGTTTTTTAATTGGCACGCTAATTTAAACAATGCTAGCAACTAAAGTAATTGACCGAACAAATGCAACGTTACAAATATTTTATTTTCTCAAAACTTGTTCTAACGATTTTGATCGAGTAATGTGTAACAGAAGTTTTCCAGTGACCAAGGAAAATCTATAAAGAGCTTTCTCCACAAAAATTTTAAAAGTTTTGTTAGGTTTAAAAGTGCGAAACACGAAAAATTGTTAGCGTAAATGACTTTTTATAGAAATTATGAAGTTTTTCTTCCGCTTTGGGGAAATTACCTTCTATTACGTTACCAAGACAGCTATTTTTTGATGAATTTTTCGTAGAACCTTTAAATTGATAGTCACGAAACTGATGTTTCGAAACTGTTGATTGTCAATCATGTTTTCTTCTTGGAATATATTCTTACACACAATTGATACTTTGTACTTCAGCACACATTTTTTTTTAATTATTTTTTTTAAATAACTTTACGTTATACTGAATTAAATTTACCTACAGGCACGCGCCAACTTCCTTTAACGAACAAATACAACCCAGTGCGCAGTGTAATCTAATCATAGTTTATAGACAATCTAAACATACAAATGATATTATTCATTTAACTGTACAAAGTAACTGTACAAAATTGATAGTGAATATTTTATTTAAATTTTCGTTTTGATTACGTCAGCGGAATTACTAAGAAAGTAAATTTACTTTAAAACCCGGTTGGATTGAAACAATTTAAAATTACATAAAGGAAGCGAATAAAATATACGAGTTAGTGGTTTGTTTTACATATTACAGAGGTGTAAGTATTTATTGGCGTAAATTATTTCTTATCTATTATAGAATTACCATTGGACAAACAAGCCGTTGGGGTAGTCATCACGGTAATAAGACCCGTGGTTCAGAACCGGGACGTAAAAATGAGCACAGATAAAATTTACACACACACACACACACACATATATATATATAAATAAATAAATATATATATATATATATATATATATATTATTATTATTATTATTATTATTATTATTATTATTTGCTTATAGACCGTAGGATCACGCAAAGCACTCCGACTCATGTCTTGTTCCTTCTAATCCTCCACACCTCCCTCATCCTGTCCCCATGGATCCTCTTCCGCTCCTCTGTCCATTTTATCCCTGCTCTCATTGGGATTTCATTCTCTGGGACCTTCCAACCGAGCATCTTTCTCCTGTATGCGTTCCTGTCTTCAATGTCTGTTGAGTCTATTTCTGCGTCATGTAAGTCTATTCTGACTTGTGCGATCCACGACGTTGTTGATTTGACTCCTTGTATATACTTAAGGATTCTGTTGGCAAATCTCATTGTTGGGAGTCTACTGATGTGACCATAGAACCGAAGCCTCCTTCTTCTGATATCTGCTGCCAGGTTCGATATATTCTCTGTGGTCTTACGGGAGTGCAACCTGTATCCCTCTTCTGTTAATCTCAGGCCAAGGATCTTCCTCAAGATTTTGCGTTCTTCCTTCAAAATATCTTCCATAGTAGCTTTTGTGTGGAGTGCTAGCGAGACGCTTGCATATAATATCTCCGTTTTTATGACTGTGTTCTAGTGTCTGATTTAATATATATATGTCTGATATATATATATATATATATATATATATATATATATATATATATATAACCGCCTATATATATATAAAACCGCCTCGGTGGCCTAGTTGATAGCGTACTGCGCTTTCACCCCGAGGACCCAGGTTCGATTCCCGGCCAGGGCTTGGCATTTTCATACTCTATAAATCATCCCATCGTCTGCATTAGCCCGTGTGCACAATAGTCAGACGTTAAAGACCAATATATATATATATATATATATATATATATATATATATGTGTGTGTGTGTGTGTGTGTGTGTGTATGTGTGTTTAAAAATGCATACATTGTTTGTCATAATTGTTATTGAAAACCCAATTACACTATCGTAGCCAACGTTAAAAACTGCATAAGTTAATATTTTAAATTTTCAAAATCATTTGAAATTATGGAATTCAATTTGACGGCGGTAAAGGTTCGTTTTTGTGTTTTAAATGTAATTTGAAATTCTAAAGTGCTAATTTATGCAGATTTCAATTCCGATTATGTTGGTGAAATTACAATTTTTGAAAACGAATATGATAAAGAAAAGTACTTTTGAAAATTCGCTTTATCGTGTCAGCGAAACAGCTGCGTGCCGCGATTATTGGAGATTATTTGATAAAACAATGAAAATCTTTATTGGACACAAACTGTGCGGAAAATGTCGAAATTTCTTTATGAATTATTTAGTTTGCAATAGTTCGCCATTTAATACTTAAACACATAAAATACAGTAATAAATAACGTATCGATGCAACGATAAACTTTTCTACTTATTTTAATCCTTAAAATTAGTGTTTTATTACATATTTTATGACGTCACTGGGATATTACGTCATTCATAGTCCTTAGAGTGACTTTATAACCAAGATCCACTGTAATGCAGTACAAACAATTAAGAATTATGTTATTATTTACAATAATCGTAAACAATGGCAATAAACACAATCTCGGATGAAAGACTATTAAAGAATGTACAGCTGTTGTTCTAAAATCAGCTGTTTAGGCAATCATTATCTCCACTTCAAGAAAACACTTTAACGCATCATTTTTACCGTTTCACATTAGACCTTATATTTTTTATATTTATTGAATGAATGTAATGCTCGCATTTACATAATTGGTTTTTACGTAACTTGCCCGTTTGGGCTTTTAGTTGTCAGTTTGTTTCTTACGCAGTATTGGCCAAACGCATTTTCAAATTCTTTTGAAATTTGGTACGAAGGTACCTTATATACAGGCTGAACGACTATGCCTAACATTTTCTCCATTCACTTCCGTTTCAAGATGACGGGCTCTGAGTTTTGATGACGGATGTACGGAGTTTGGTCAAACGTAACTGATCGATTGTTTTGAAATTTTATATAAAAGTACCTGTACATCTTCGTACAGCATATGTTCGGGTTTTACACCAGCTTCAGTTTCAAGATGGCCAACTCTTTGGCGCAGTCTTGGCCAAACGAGTTGACCTATTATTTTCAATTTTGGTACGAAGGTAAAATATGTCTTCTATAAATCGACGTATGTGCAAGATTTTTCCCATCACTTCCGTTTCGAAATGATGAACTCTGACTTACGACGATAAGTGTACGCAGTTTTAACCAAACGCATTGACTAATTGCTTTAGAATTTGATACTAAAAGTACCTCGTATAAAATTCGAAAGGCAGTGTAAGTTATTTTCCAATCCTCTTCTATTTCAAGATGGCGGCCTTTGACTTAACTGCGAGTTTGTGGTTATTTCTTGTAATACTGGCTGAACGTCAAGAGTTTTTTTGAACGTCAAGAGAATTTTGACCGCTTCATTGAGAAAGAGCAAAAAATGTCCAAAAAGTTGGTCCAGAAACACTTTTCGTATTTTTTTTTTTTTTTTAACGTCCGACTATTGTGCATACTTGGGCTAATGCAGACGATGGGATGATTTATAGCGTATGAAAATGCCAAGCCCTGACCAGGAATCGAACCCGCGTCCTCGATGCCCAGTACGCTATCAACTAGGCCACCGAGGCGGCTCCTTTTCGTAAATATTACGGTTACAGGTTACATTGTCAGAAAAGGTTACGAGCGCTATCGTGGAGCGCTTTGTATATTGATGTCCTGCGAAGTCTACTCTTCTTTGAACTACCCGTAATAGATACTTTTTAGTGACTTCTAATAATGTTTTGGATGCCGCTAACGAAACCGCCTGCCTTCTTAAGCTTCAAGATGGACAATAAAGAATTTGACTAATTATCACTACAAGCTTACCTTAATTGTCTTTCATACACTATTAATTCACAAGCTAATTAAGTAAATGTTTACCTTTGCTTTTATAAAACTGTTAATCATACCGCTGCCAAGTAAAGGTGTTCGAGCCTGCAACAAGATAAGGCGGTCTTGAGGGAACATTATATATAACGCTGGTAGTCCTTCATGTTTGTAAGATAAAGGTGTCCTTAGGGAAGCTGGACTATTGATTACCGTTTAATATAGCAAGAATAATTACTTACTGTCTCCAGCCGCGGTCGGCATTTCCTGTTTCCACTTTCCACTTTGTAATTTTGGTTTAACTAACGGTTAACACATCGGCAAGTAGGTTATACTTCGTACTATATCAAGTACTAGCATTACACGTCGCGGCTTCGCCCACGAAACTTAAACTGTTTCAGTAGTGTAATAATTTAGAAATATAAAAAAAAATATATTAATAAAAGCGTGATCATCGAAACTCGTGATTATTTTACAGTGAATATGAAAAAATATTATAACATGAATATGTTGTTTTATTGTCTTCAAAACGTGTTCCATTCGAATTTAAGAAAATCTGATAAAAAATATTTTTTCTCCAATACAAACATTTATACCTCTTTTATATTTTTGTCCTTTTAGGGGATGAATTCGGGAAGATGCTGAAGTACTTGTATCGTAATTTGTGTTTTAGAATATTTTGTTTACTTTTAAGAGCCAGACGAAAAATATATATTTTTTTAATAACAATTGTTGTACCTCATTTTTACCTCAGGGGTTGAATACTGGAAAATCGTTTTTCAGTGCACCCTTACATGTGGTTGCAACCCTGAAAATTTCAAATCTTTAGCTATTATAGTCTCGGCTGTAAGTCGATTATTAAAGTTGGAATCAATTTTTTGCATAATTTTTTTGTTGTAAGATGGTACCCTGAAAATTTCAAGTCTCTAGTTATAATAGTATCGGCTACACGTTGATTATTAAAGTTGGACTGGGTAAGTAGTTTAATGGCGTCAGAATAAATTTTTTGCAAAATCCATTCTTAGTGCACCTTGATATTGTTGTAAGAAGATACCTTGAAAATTTCAAGTCTCTAGCTATAATAGTAATGGCTGTACGTTGATTATTAAATTTGGACTGGGTAAGTAGTTTAATGGCGTTAAAATCAAATGTTTGCAAAATCCTTTCTCAGTGCACACCTATATGTTAGCAAAAATGTACTCTGAAAATTTCAAGTCGCTGGCTAAAATAGCTTTGGCTCTGCGTTGATTATGAATCAGTCAGTCAGGGGACGTCTTCTTTTATATATTAAGAAGATAATATACTGCTTAAAAATATGAATTAAGGCTGCATTTTTCAAAGTACTATTAAACGTGCAAACTGTCATTTTAAAGCTATTAATATCAGCTAACTATAGAGTGCTTCAGAATTTCAAATCGAATCTACAGGTTATAAAATATTGCAATAGTGTTTTTATTTATATTTTAAAATAAGCATATACATATTTTTATATATTATTTATTTTTGTACAAAATAGATATTTTAATAAAAAAGACATTTTAAATCTCCTGCATTTATTGAATTATTTTGGGGTTGATAATGAATATTTTGGGCTTTGAACATTTCGTTGCCGTTTTTTTCAGTGGCGGCTCCTAGCTAAAATTAGTGGAGTTGCTGTTTAAGAAAATCATTAACCTTTGTTTTAAATTCGTATAGAAGGAAACAAACATTTATAAACGGAAAATTTATTCAGAAAGTTGATAAAATTATAAAAGAGCACAATCAATTTGTTTTAATTACTTTAACTTAAATGGCTACAGTTCAAGCTTAATTTATTTATGTAAAAATAAAAACCACTCTTTTTGTTTTGCGCTAAAAGATCAATAGTTTCCTTAACCTCTGGAAGACAACCGAGGACATTTTTCTCCAATTAAGTGCATTTAGTCCTTCCGAATTCATAGTGCTTTTTAGAAAAGTGTTTTTCTTTTCAACGTTATCCCATTAAAGATTATGGCACACAGTTTAATTTTTGTTTTGTTTTTTAAGTTTAACGTCCGACTATTGTACACACTTGGGCTAATGCAGACGATGGGATGATTTATAGCGTATGAAAATGCCAAGCCCTCGCCGGGAATCGAACCCGGGTCCTCGGGGTGAAAGCCCAGTACGCTATCAACTAGGCCACCGAGGCGGCTACACACACATCAGTTTTAAACCACAACACACGCGGATTAAAAAAAACTACCTTCCACCAGTACGCCAGGCACTGCGGGATCGACAGTGCCTCTCTCTTTCTAACAGGCTTGTTTGCAACTTACTATGTGCGCATGCGCACAACAAACACCTCGTTGCTGGAACTGCGAAGCGCACAGTTTCGTACAAAGATTTTTGTATTTTCTCATAAACTGAGGGATCGCTCGTGACAATAAGCTTAGGTATTATATATTGTACAAGTATAATGAAATAATTAAAGAAAAAAAGAATCCATTATATTAAATTTTATCGATAATACCAAGTGAAAATTTTGAGTGTTGCCGTTCCACGGTGCTTATACGCGAGCCGCCACTTAAATTAGCGATTACAAATGCCTGTCAATTTAAAACTTTGAAAAAATAAATTTTATTCAACAATTTTGAAAATATAATTTCCTCGCTGCAATCAACGTTAGGATCTTCTTAAGTGAAAATTTTAAAAATATTTTTTTTAGTTTTAAAATTACACTAATAACCGTCAGGGTCAGTTTTCCAAATTTAAATGTAATTTAAAAATTTAAAACGTCAAACTAGCTTCTATTAACGCAACTAGAGATCTGCTTTTTTTTTTTTTTTTTTTTTGGTGTTTAACGTCCGACTATTGTGCACACTTAGGCTAATGCAGACGGTGGGATGATTAATACCGTATGAAAATGCCAAGCCCGCGCCGGGAATCGAATCCGGGTCCTCGTGGTGAAAGCCTAGTACGCTATCCACTAGACCACCGAGGCGGCTCATATTTTAAATCCTTCCTTCCCACAATCTGGACTGAAATCCTAGTTCAACTGACGACCAGCCTTTACTCTTAGCCAATATATTTTAAGTTACAAACAAACAAACAGAAATAAACATTAGGTATTCATTGTCCCTAGAAATAAATAAAAGTTAGATACAAACAATGGCGAAAGTAGGGTTAAACTCAATTTAACTTTGCTTATACGGAACAGGCGGATGTAAGTTACAGTTGCTTACGTTCAACACCGAGGATGACAATAAATTATTTTACAGTAATCAATTTTATTGTTTACTATTTGCTTCGTCTACCCGGTAATGTAGCCTTAAAAAGTTATTGTTTATTTTAATATTTAGCATTTAATATATTTACGTTTACAGATTGTCATTGTGAAAGGCAACTGTTTTGTTGGCTTAATGAAAGTACTATTTATTTATTTTTAAAGTCTTATACCACTATAAACAGCGTTGAATTAGCACAATATAGCATTCTTAATAATTATAATTATAACGGAAATTTTGCTGACTTTTAAAGCTATGACCGTAAAAAAGGGATTTTCAGAGATGAATATGCTAGAAAAACATAATTTTTTAAGGTTTTCAACCGCCTCCATTTTGAAACCATTCTACGAATTTCTCTTGATAAACTATTACAAAAATTGATTTTCGTGTAAATTTTAACCAAATTTGATTAAAATTGCAAACGCATGAAGAACCACTTGCACGCGAGCGCGCCCACACACACACACACACACACACACACACACACACACACACACACACACACACACACACACACACACACACACACACACATATATATATATATATATATATATATATATATATATTTTAACGACCCTAAAAAAATGATCCAGTGGTTAGGATCGGTGCTGATTTCAGGTCTTACCCTAACGGCGGTCCCAATAGCTCATTTTCTCAATGAAAATTTGCTAAAAAACGTTTTTCGTTAATCGAATTAGTGTTTGAAGTAAAACACTGCCTTTGATAATTTACGTTTTTTCGTAATTCGAAGTCAAATAAAAAATTTGTTTTAAATTTTAATGACCTTATTTTTACGAATCGCAGCGAATAGCGTTGTTTTAGAAGTAAACAAAGCTTCCTTTCGGTTATTTCTAACAGTATTTTCACGTCTAAAGTGTGTTAGTATGGATGTCTTAGAAGTAAACAAAACATCCTTGCGGTTATTTCTAAAAGTATTTTCACGTCTATAGTGTGTCCGTAGTGTTTTAGAAGTAAACAAAACTTCCTTTCTGTTATTTCTAACAGTATTTTCACGTCTAAAGTGTGTGAGTAGGGTTGTTTTAGAAGTAAGAAATGCTTCCTTTCTGTTATTTCTAACAGTATGTTTACGTCTAAAGCGTGTTATTAGGGTTGTTATAGAAGTAAATATAACTTAATTTCTGTTATTTCTAACAGTATTTTCACGTCTAAAGTGTGTTCATATTTTTCATAAACGTACAAATTATTTGCTGCAATCAGTTCTCTAGAACTGAAGATTATCACACTAAAGTAGCAGCAAAACCACCCTTAAATCCACGGCAGACTATAAATTACCGGTCTTCTTTAGATTAATTAGTACGGGTGCGGGGGGGGCACGGCAATTAAAAATGTTAATTACACAGGTCCTGCGTTTTGGCGTAGTTCGTTAGGACCTCACATTAAACGAATCTAATTGCCGTCCTTTACTTTGTTTTATTGGTATTCGACCTTTGTACCGTGTAAAACAGGCCCTACAGGGAATATGCGCAGTTGGCTTTGCAGTTCCAGCTTGACTTTCAAATTACGAATTTTAAGGTGTTCCTCAACGTGGCTGTCAACATTTTATTTAAATTACGTACAATTTAAGTTCGTTTGTTTATAGTGTGTTATCACACGTATTATTTCTCGAGTCAACATCCCTTTTTCTTTAGGGATACATAAGGATCTTTAGAAAAAAATTTAACCGACTTCTGACACTGCAAAACGATTTTACACTACAGCCTACTGTTTGTAGGACATTTTAAGATAAACAACACTTTTAACTGTCATAGGCAAAACGGCAACATTTTTGCGTGAAAACTGTAGTAATACCACGGATAAACTTAACACTATATGGTCCAAGTATGCCTTTTCAATTGACTAGAAGAGTTACCTATTAAAATTGCGTTTGCAATCGCTATAAACAAGTCCCAGGGACAGACACTTCAAAGAGCAGGATTGTATTTACCAAATTCCGTCTTTACTCACGGACAATTGTATGTAGCCTTTTCAAGCGTAACAACTAACATGTTTGTATCCAGTAAAGAAAATGTATAAAAAGATTATATTCTACATCAAACATCAAGGTATTGTAATGCCCTGTAAACATTACTATTAAAAAAACAATTATCTGTTTTGAAATGTATATACTACAATGCTCATAAATTTGTGATTATTATTCCAAACCGATCGCTTTTCGATTTATTTTTTAAACATGTTTTCCCTCCCTTCCAACTACCGCCTTCACCTTAACGACTACTTCTATTCAAAGGGCTGTGTTTACTTAAAACTTGTATAGTGCGAAATTTCGCACGGCGCCCGTGGTATGCTCTAAACCAAAAATATTGACACAATTTGGTTAAAACTTAATACCTGTTTATTCGTCTTCCTCTAAAGTGTTTTTGGAATTAGCTATATATCAGCAATATTAAAAGTATTATTTTGACCAATGAATTTGTTGTATCTAGAAACCAACAATGATAAATTTTTTTGAAAATCTTAAAACCGTTTCTGATAAAAAGATTTAAGAAACATACAAATAATACTTGTTTAATATTAACAGCATTTGCTCCCTCATAGTTTCTGTTGCTTTACATCATCCAATCATCATGAGTTATAATCCGTTATTTCCAATAAGTTGTTAATTAATTGGCTCCTACCCCTCCCCCACCTCGCCCCTTATATTTACGTAAGTTTCTTGTTACATTAATGAGCGTAACGAGAATTAACTGTTTTGGAAAAAAATATAGATATTCAATGATTTATAACCACTCAGGATACAATTTTACAAAACAATTTAATTACATTTTTGTTTCGAAACTGTTCAACAGTGTATCACGTATTTTTTATCAACTTTTAAACGAGTTCGTTTTGCATTTGTTTTGTCGTGGAAACTCGTTAATTCTAACCAATTTCGAACGCGATCGGTGTACATTTCAATTAAACTGGTTGTTACTTAGGCTAGTTTCAAAATTTAAACTACGAAAAATAAATATTTTAAAATCCGTTTTAAGAAAGTTGACTTAGCAATCTTCTTATGTGGATTTTTTTAATACGATGCACTAACTTCCACATTTTTTTGTTGGATTCTAACCAGGATTTCTAGAAAATTCGCGTATAGAGAAGCTTTTTACTTCAATTAGTAAATTCATGTTTATGGATTTTTTTAATATAAGACCACTTTGTATGAAAAATCGGATATGTTATATTAACATCATTGTATGATTTTTGCTAACAGATTCGAATCAAAATTTTTTGATTACTATACGATCAACACATTTGATTTGGATCAAAAACGTTTGAGTCACTGTTTTAACTGACATCTCGATGTCTAGAGCAAAAAACTGTTGTGTTCCGATTTCGTTTGGATTCAAAAACTAACTTAGTTTGTTAATTAATTTAGTTATATCTTAAGAAAGAAAAAATAAATCCTTCCAAAATTAATGACTAAAATAATGTGTGCGTTAATTCTTCGAATATTTTGTTCTAGCAAAAAGTGTATACAAAAATGTACAATACCGTCTAAACTCATTTTATTTTGAATTTTAATTGCTGTATTTTAGAGCTTTTCTATATAATCCGATATATATATATATATATATATAGATGGATGGATGGATGGATGGACGGACGGACGGACGGACGGACAGACAGACAGACAGACAGACAGACAGATAGATATAGATATAGATAGATAGATAGGCAGATAGACACACACACACACACACACACACGCACGCACACACACACACACACACGCACGCACGCACGCACGCACAGAGAGAGAGAGAGAGAGAGAGAGAGAGAGAGAGAGAGAGAGAGAGAGAGAGAGAGTTTTATTCATAATAAACTTATGTATAATAGATTTAGATCTATTATAATACATTTATAATACATATAAATTATTAAAAATAATTTATATTTATTAATCAAACTTTGATAAAAGCTGTGAAGAATTTGTATCATCAATCGACATCTCGAATAAAGATGGGAAACAAATTGTCAAGACCATTTTGTATAACGAAAGGACTACGACAGGGCTGCTGCATATCACCCACTCTATTTAAAATTTACATAAAATACGCTCTCTTGCAGTGGAAACGAAAGTGCTCCGGAATGGAAGTACCTTTAAACGATTCGATGATTTACACTTTACAGTTTGCAGATGACCAAGCTATAATTGCAGGAGACAAAGAAGATCTACAATACATGACGCGTAAGTTAAAAGAAATGTATGACGAGTGGGGATTATGTATGAATACAGAAAAACAATATATTTATATATAGGTGACAAAATAAGTAGTTTAAACATTGACTCTACGGAGGACGTACAACCATGTGTATAGATATTTGGGCGTAAAGTTCGACAAAAGCAGCACGGATAAAAACGAAATAAGATCGAGAATAACAGAAACAAGGAAAATAATAGGATGCTTGAACGGCGTATTATGGAGTAAGAATATAACAAGATCACAAAATCTCATTATATATAATGCGATTATTAAGAGTTTTTTAATATATGGAGCTGAGACGGAGAATTAAAAAAAACCAAGGAAAGGATAGAGGCTGTAGAAATGGATGCGTTGAGAAGATCTGCTAGGATATCGAGAGTGCAAAGAATAATAAATGAGGCAATTCGTCAACAGATGGGAATAGAGGACACGATTATAAAGGATATTGTGTCAGTTAATTTGGTACGGTCATGTCCAACGGATGAGCCAAGCGCGACTGCCGAAACAAGCAATGGAGTGGGTGCCGACCTTAAAAGGGCAAGGGGAAGACCAAGAAATAGCTGGATGGAATGAATCCGTAAAGCTATGAGTGATCGAAATTTACAAATCGGACAGTGGGAAGATCGGAAAGAGTGGAATCTAGGCATTGGACAACGTCGCTGCACGTTTTAACCGATATTATTATTATTCTCTTTATTTGTTTCACCCAACTTTGGGGTACACTAAATCAATCACTTTTTAATGTTCTGTGCCTTTCTCGTAGCCCTTGCTTTTCTTTCTTCGTCAGAGATTTGGATCGTTCGCTTGGATTTGACTTTGCCTTGGAACCGTTGTTTCTTGTCCTTGGTTACTGTTTTGGCTGTTTTTTTCATGAGCATAGTGTCAGTGTTTTGTAGTTCTGTTATGTCTTTCTCGGTTTCTCTAAACCAAAGTGGTTTGGCTTTTTTATTGTGAAAGTGTTTTTTTGGTTAGTCTATTTTTGTCCATTCGGAGGATGTGCCCATAAAAATCAATTCTCCTTTTTCTTATTGTGTCTGATAGTGTTTCAGTTTTTTGGTAAAGAGTTTCATTACTGATGTGGAGTAATTGGTTGTTACGGAATTTGGGACCTAAGATTTTTCGTAATATCTTTCTTTCTTTGATCTCCGGCCTTTCAAGTGGGCCCTGGGTTGTGAGAGATAATGTTTCAGCTGCATATAAGGCTTCTGGTTTAATCACCGTATGATAATGCCTTATCTTTGTATTCCAGGAGAGGGACTTCTTGTATGTTTGGTAAGTTGGAAGGCTAATTCAAAAGCTTCCATAGTTTTTTTCTCTAGGGCGTTCCAGCTGATCCATTCCCCAAGATATTTGAATTCTTTGACTATCTCAATGTATTGTTCTCCTACTTGAAGCTTTTTTGGTGGTTTTTGTATGTTTGTCAATTTTTTAGTCTTTTCAAATGAAACTTTGAAACCCATTTTTAACGCTTGCTTCTAGAGTTCAAAAGTCTGTTCTTTAGCTTCCTCCAATATCTCAGCTAACTGGATACTAATGTCTCAGATATTATTATTATTATTATTATATTTATTATAAATTAGAAAATATATTTATCTATTTAAAATTGTGTACATTTGGATGAGTAATTTTTGTTCAGATTGTCAAATAAATGTTCCATGATTATAATTTGGACAATCTAATTGACACAGTGTCCGATTTATATCAAACAAACTTACGTGCGGTAGTACTTAAATACATAGCAAATAATATTTAAACTAAATACCTGTGGATTTAGGAGATAGTTAGTGCTAGTTGCTGTATTGTATTCTATTAGTTAAAGCGCCACGCCCTCTTTGCACAAACTAGTTTCTGAATAGTTTGAAATATCCTGTTGCAGAAGCGGCACTGTTTGATTTGCAACGCGCTGTTGAAGCTATTGTACCCACTGTAGATGTCCTAATCAAATACAAGACCTGTTTGCAGGAGTTAAAGGGGATGTGATGGAACAATAACCAGTTAACGTAGATTAAACATCAAACTTTAAGTGAATTTCGGTTTAACTTTGCGGGCGACAGAAAGACTTTTACAGTCGGTCGAAGTGCGTAGTTTTGTGTGGCCTGGTATCTTCTTTTTTAGTCTTCTCCGTAGTCTATACGAAGCTTATAGGAAGTATGACAGACTCTAAGGGTAGCGCTGCAATCTAGCTTGTACGATGGATTTGATTCAAGTTAATGCTTTCCAGTGAGCTACATTAATCCCCTGTCCCCACTATCAGCGATTTTTCATTGGAAAATGAACCATACTGTGTGTGTGTGTGTGTGCGCGCGCGCGCGCGCGTGTGTATTAGTACGCTTACGTTCGTAATTTTCGTTTGGTAACAGGTAAAACTTTTTCGACAATTTCAAAATGCTGGCCATTCGAAATCTTTAACAATTCCTAAGTCCTGTATTTTAGAATAACTTTGACAATCTGATTTCATCGTCGTAACTAACCAGCTCAAAAATATTGAGTGACTTGACACTTTGAATTTTCAAAATCCGTTTAAATTACGAATTTGACGGCGGTCAGGGTTCACATTCGTATTTTGAACCAGTGTAATTTGAAAGTTTCAAATGGTAACGTATGCAACGGCTGTTTATGATAGTGAAATAAATAATGAGTTTCAAAATGAGAGTGAAATAAAAGATACTTTTGAAAATTCACCTCGATCACGTCAGCGAAACAGCTGTGTGCCCAAATTATTACATATTGATATAGTTATACGCATAACCTATTACTAAATTTGTCACTATACGAATTACGATCATGGAAAAAAACTTTTTGGTAGATCAATAGTTTTAAAGTCAGTTGAATAAAAAAGTGTTTCTCACTTTTGTGAATGGGTTTCTTTAAGAATAGATTTTTGTTCAAAATCGAAGTGACGATTTTAATCAAAAGTTTGCTCAAATGCAGTCCATCGGCGCTCAAACAAAACTGTATTGTAGTCGATTTTCGAAAATCCTGTATTTAGAGGATAAACATAAGATTGTATTCATATTTTAAAAATACTTAAGTTTAGTCCATGTTTAAAAATTTTAAATTAAAAAAAAATAGTTCTATAGTTAACTGAACGCTAGTCCCAATTGCTGTATTATTTTTTCCGGTAACTTCAAAACTGTGTTCTTTCGGGAAATAATTGTAAATGAGAAAGTTTGTGTAATGCCATTTCACCACTTTCGAAAAAAAATTCCGACATTAGTTGAACACTTCGGTTAGAACATGTATTTTTAAATTATAAAGCAGGCAGGCCTACTTATTGACGTAAGTCTACCATCGTATTTTTCATATCAACTGAATACGGAGAAAGAATAATAGAACTCAGAAAGTTATAAGTTCGCGTTACAGACCGCATCTCACTTTATACGTTTCTTTGAACTTTTTAGTTGCCCAGAACGTGTAAATACTAAATCAAAAACTTCTCCGTTCCGAAGGCACGGCGCATGCGCGGCCTTAATTAACAATAACGAAGTTCATATTACCAATAAAAGAGAATTAATACGATACACACTATATTCCGCTGTTGATAAAATTGATTGATTGTATAGACAACGTCTCGTCGTTTTACGGCCCTTAAAAAACTATTTAATGACCTTAGTTTAATGATATTGAAATAAAATAACAAAGGGCGTTATACGAGCGACGTGAACACAATTTGGATTGGAATTTTTATGAGCGCTGCCAGAATGAATGAGATGTCATGGCGAATGGTGGTATCGGGGAGGGGGTACTGTTTATAGTGCAGAGATTAATGGCGGGAAAAGTGAGTAAAATTTAGTGAGGCATTGTAACCTAACCTAGAAAAATATTCACAGCTTTGTGAAGTACAATAGTTTGTAGTTTTGTTCTTTTTTTAAATAATTGTTTAAACTTTTGGTGTAACGAAAAGCGGCTTGAGTGTAACGCGTATGGGTTATAAGTAATATACGCGTAGTATCAAACATGCAATACAACTACATTTATATTAAATAGCTACAGCAAGCAACTATTCTTGTTTTCTTACGTTGGCCTAATGGAAGTGAATAGATTTATGAATATCAATTCAAGCATAATTTGTTTTTCTTATTATCATTATCAGAATTTTAAAACTTCAAGGTAACAGTAGATTTAAATTTTAAAAAATATTGTATTAACAAATTGTTGTATGATTCTTTCTGAATCCATTGACACCAAACATTTGGTAAAATAAAATTATTGAAGCGAAGGTTTTAACGTTAGATTTGGCGAGAGGCGTGAACAGAAAAAAAACCTGCCGAACGGAAGTATGTAGGGCCTAACGGAAATATGGAACGAACGAGCAAACGACAAGCTTGTCCCCAAGTGAAATTGAATGATTACATACTTCCACAGGTTGATGAAGTGAAGTATCTTGACTGTGGGTTGACTTTGAAAACACAAAACCAAAACAACTTAATTAAAGTTAAATTAAAATAAAATTTAAAAAGTTAATTTAAAATAAAATTATTGAAGCGAAGGTTTTAACGTTAGCTTTGGCGAGAGGCGTGAATAGAAAAAAACCTGCCGAACGGAAGAATGTAACGGAAATATGGAACGAACGAGCAAACGACAAGCTTGTCCCCAAGGGAAGTTGAATGATTACATACTTCCACAGGTTGATGAAGTCAAGTATCTAGACTGTAGGTTAATTTTGATAATACAAAACCAAAACAACTTAATTTAAAGTTAAATTAAAATAAAATTAAAAAAGTTAATTTAAAATAAAATTATTGAATCGAAGGTTTTAACGTTAGATTTGGCGAGAGGCGTGAATAGAAAAAAACCTGCCGAACGGAAGTATGTAACGGAAATATAGAACGAACGAGCAAACGACAAGCTTGTCTCCAAGGGAAGTTGAATGATTACATACTTCCACAGGTTGATGAAGTCAAGTATCTAGACTGTAGGTTAACTTTGATAATACAAAACCAAAACAACTTAATTTAAAGTTAAATTAAAATAAAATTAAAAAAGTTAATTTAAAATAAAATTATTGAAGCGAAGGTTTTAACGTTAGCTTTGGCGAGAGGCGTGAACAGAAAAAAAACCTGCCGAACGGAAGTATGTAACGGAAATATGGAACGAACGAGCAAACGACAAGCTTGTCCCCAAGTGAAGTTGAATGATTACATACTTCCACAGGTTGATGAAGTCAAGTATCTTGACTGTAGGTTAACTTTGAAAACACAAAACCAAAACAACTTAATTTAAAGTTAAATTAAAATAAAATTAAAAAAGTTAATTTAAAATAAAATTATTGAAGCGAAAGTTTTAACGTTAGATTTGGCGAGAGGCGGGAATAGAAAAAAAAACCTGCCGAACGGAAGTATGTAACGGAAATATGGAACGAACGAGCAAACGACAAGCTTGTCCCCAAGGGAAGTTGAATGATTACATACTTCCACAGGTTGATGGTCAAGTATCTAGCCTGTAAGTTAACTTTGAAAACACAAAACCAAAACAACTTAATTTAAAGTTCAGCCAAATACTAAAGCGTTGGTCAACGTTATCAACAGAAAGTAGACTGATATTATACAAAGCTATCTTAAATCCAGTATGAACATATGGTGTAGAACTGTTGGGTACTGCAAGTAATTCCAACATCGAGGTGCTGGAGCGATTCCAAACAAAAACAATCTATTTTCAATATAACTTACTACATCAGTAATAAGTATTTACACCACGACCTAAATATCAATAGAATCAGAATGAAAATTACTAGATTCAGTGAAAAATATGAAAAACAACAGAAACATCCAAACTCCTTAGCGGAGAATTTGCTGAAAATGGTGCCGTTAACTATAAAAGTATTAATAGAAATTATGTAATTGGGATTCTTCCCGTCAGTGGTCTATCCACTCACCTCGTAAAGGCTACCGCGGTTTCGAAACTCTATCGTTAAATCTTCAGGCCATACAAAATGTTAAATACCTCTGTCGAGGTCGTAACAAAGTCAAACAAAACAAAAACATACATCACAAACACTGAGCACAATTACACGATTAAAATATGTACGATGAAATTCGTCTTGGCCAAGCGACACGAGCGACACTTACATCGTTACATTCCGGAGGTTACATTCCTTCATATCTTGCGAATCAGCAAAACGATGTCCCTTCAACGTCATTTTCATTCATGGCTACAAGTCAAAATTCGGTAATAAAAAACTTGGTCGTTAGAGTCCGGAATGTAACGACGTACGAGTCGCGTGTATAGCTTGGCCAAGCCGAATTTCATCGTAAATATTTTAAATCTACTCAGTGTTTGTGACGTATGTTTTAATGTTTTGTTTGACTTTGTGACGACCTCGACAGAGAGATTTAACATTTTGTATCACGGCCTGAAGATGAAACGATAGTTTTGTAACCGCGGTAGCCTTTACGAGGTGAGTGGATAGACCACTGACGGGAAGAATGTTATAATCCTAATTACTTAAATATGTAGTCCGGTGGCTATGTTACAATAATGAAAAGAAATTATGTAGTAGCTTTAGGAAATCGCTTTCATTTGTAGAAAGCTACATAACAGTCAACATTTAAATTAGTTGCCAATTGACTGCATTATATATAGCCTATATATATATATATATATATATATATATATATATATATATATATATATATATAAGTTATGGTATGGTTTCGAGGATGTCGCTTTTAAAAAAACAACTTTTTATTAATTACAATAAAACTTTAATATTCACTTAAAACTTATTATAATTATTTAAGTTCGTCTCATATGCATTGAGATGCGAACTGAGTGAAACCTCGATTCACACTGAGCTTCTGCTCTTCTCTTCTCTAGGTACATGAAAATGCTTACTGTGCTAAAAGCTAAACTGTCAGCATTAAATATAGCTAAGTCTAACACTAAATCTAGCAAAGTTTACAATAATTGTCTATATAACTTATATATATATATATATATATATATATATATATATATATATATATATATATATATATATTAAACGTCCGACTATTGTGCACACTTGGGCTAATGCAGACGATGAGATGACTTTATAGCTTATGAAAATTCCAAGCCCTGGCCGGGAATCGAACCCGGGTCCTCGCTATCGACTAGACCACCTAGGCGACTTGCATTCTGTATAAATCCATTTCATATAATGTTTATTGTTCTAAACAGATTACAATGTTACAAATAGGTAATGATAAAAAAAGTCAAGAAGTGTTTTGGAAGTCATGACCGACGCTCATTTTAAAGTTCTGGGTCTGGGGTTTACCACTATGGCCTCATTAGCTCTTTTAGGCATCAATGTCGAAATTCGGAAGCAACTATACATCAATTTTGCCTCGCTTAGTAGACCGGCATATTTAAATTATATTATTTTCATTACGATCAAAACGTAAGGATCGGTATACAAGGTGTGGTCAAAAAAATCCCGGGATCGTCAATGAATTTATTGGAATCAGTAATAATTTTTAAACCTTATTTCCCTTCAAAATACTCTTCTCCTGCATGTGCACACTTCTTGTTGGAAAGACTCCTGAAAGCCATTTTTGGAAATTTCTTTTAGCCGTTTTGTCGCATTTTCCATCCCCTCTTGCGAATCAGCACAACGAGGTCCCTTCAACGTCATTTTCATTCGTGGAAACATGTAAAAATTCGGTATTAAAAAACTTGGTGCTTCCTTTACGACCCTCAGTTTGTTAAATGGAGATCGAAAGCATCACCAAGAAAGGAAAAAAAATCATTATTGCCACACAGCCACCGGACCACATATTTAAGTAATTGGGATTATGAATTCTTCCCGTCAGTGGTCTATCCACTCACCTCGTAAAGGCTACCGTGGTTTCGAAACTCTATCGTTTCATCTTCAGGCCTTGATACAAAATGCAAGCCCTCTATCGAGGTCGTCACAAAGTCAAACAAAATTTTATAAACATACATCACAAA
This sequence comes from Callitettix versicolor, assembly GCA_022606455.1. NCBI lineage: Eukaryota > Metazoa > Arthropoda > Insecta > Hemiptera > Cercopidae > Callitettix > Callitettix versicolor. The sequence continues at coordinate 20,936,183 of CM040188.1, forward strand.
CACTGATCACAATTACACGATTAAAATATGTACGATGAAATTTCGTTTGGCCAAACGATACGCGCGACTCGTATGTCGTTACTTTCCGGAAAAAAATCACTTTAACAGAAGCCGGGTAATGTTGGAGGTATTTTTTTATAACCACGGCTTGATTCACTACGAATTTCTTCCAGATGGGAAAACAGTTAAAAATAAACTGTACAAAGAGATCCTGAAACGGCTACGAATGCAGTTAAATGAAAACGACCTGAAAATGGGTAGGGAACGATTGGTTTTTGTTGCATGACAATGCACCGCCACATCGATCGCTGATGGTGAAACAATACCTTGCCCAGCACAATGTTGTCACTCTGGAACTCCTTCTCTATTCTCCCGACCTTACACCGCTGGATTTTTACCTGTTTCTTCGACTAAAAATTACATAGAACAAACTTCGTTTTGCTGATTCCCAAGAGGTGGCGACGAAAAAGCTAAACGAAATTTTCAAAGAGTCACAACTTTTTTTTGTCACACTGTTTATTTTAGTATTTTATTGATACAAACTTGGATATCACAGTTTTAATTGATTTTTTTATGCAGGAGGATTTGAAACTATACAGCAATTACTACGGAACTGAGTCTAAACTAAAAATGTAAATACATTGCCGAAAAATACGACAATTCACTTGTTACTTTATATCTCTAGAACGGTTCAATCAATAAACCTGAAACTTAAAATATTTCTTTTTCTGATGAGGGCATAATTGGAAAAAACTTATGTTATTGAATTAAAAATAAAAAAATGCGTCATGTTTTCTCTTACATTTTATTTTATTTACGATAATTTGTTCGAAAACACGACAAATTAACCTAGCTAGTTTTTGACAAAATAACTTAAAACTTATCAGCTGTTGAACGAAATCAGCTGATCTTTACGAATTAATATAAAATAACTGATATTTTAATATAACTATCAAAATTAAATTAACGATTCATTTCGCATACTTAAATCGGTCAAATTTCTTCGTAGTTTCCGTAGTGTAGTGGTTATCGCGTGTTTCTCACACCCAATAGGTCCCCGGTTCGACCCCGGCGGGAATACAGATAATTAATTATAATTAATTTAATATGTAACTTGTGACGCGCAAAATATACTGTTACTGTATAAACATATTATAAACATGTTCCTAGCATCACGCGTCCCGCAAAACCCAACTTCACAACCAGCCCTAAAACATGATGCATGTTGACAAGAACCAACTTCGTACATTGACTAGTTTTTAAATGTCTATTAAAGTTATCTGACGTGATAAGGTAATATGATATTGCATTACTTTCTTCATACTTTTAAAAGTTATACCAATTCGGCAGGAAGTTAAAATGGCTACTTTTTTTTTTTTTTTTTTTTTTAACGCCCGACTATTGTGCACACGGTCTAATGCAGACGATGGGATGATTTAAAGCGTATGAAAATGCCAAGCCCTGGCCAGGAATCGAACCCGGGTCCTCGGGGTGAAAGCGCAGTACACACACCTAGGCCACACCTCATTAGGGGAGTATTTTGAAGGGAAATAAGGTATTTTCTATTGCACGTACTATCAGAAAATTTTCATTAACCAATTTCGGGAACTTTTTGACTCCACCTCGGGGTCCTTTGAACTCCATATTCAGTTTATTAGCTAACGAAAAAACTGGCGAATTCGTTTGGTTTATTAAAATTATTTCATCGAATTTCAAACAAGCTTTACTTATAACATTTTGGGTGTTAATAAAATTAAGAATTAATTTGGTCGTTATTTTGTAATCTTTGTTGATATTTATTGTTTACTTGCTTTCAATTATTGAACCATATTAAAATGTGTAGTTAAGTTTACTTTTTAAATTTTTGTAACCTTCAATTAATTTCTACTGTGTCTTTTTATATTCTTCTACTTTTCTGCTAGGATTATTATCATTATGTTCATTATAATGATCTGCTTTTCCTAGCTTCGTAAATTCTACTTTCGTTGACGCGTTTCGGAAAACCTCCATCTTCAAAAACTATATCTATACTCTATGTTCAGTATAATGATCTGCTTACCTAGCTTCGTTGATTCTACTTTCGTTGATGCGTTTCGGAGAACCTCCATCTTAAAATAAAATATACTCAAGGGTATAGATATAGTTTTTGAAGATGGAGGTTCTCCGAAACGCGTCAACGAAAGTAGAATCAACGAAGCAGGGAAGGCAGATCATTATACTGAACATAGAGTATAGATATAGTTTTTGAAGATGGAGGTTTTCCGAAACGCGTCAACGAAAGTAGAATTGACGAAGCTAGGAAAAGCAGATCATTATACTCAACATAGTTCTACTGTAAGCATTGCTTATTGCTAAGAATCATGATTCTAAAATGATTAAAAAGAAATAAAACTGGTTGCCGATTTTAGGGATTCGTCAAGCGTGCAAGTCTTTGTTGTGCTCTTTGTTTTATTTTTACAGATTTCACCGGCCGTGTTTACACTTGTTAAATAAACGAGTTGAAACACGTTTGTGCTACTATTGCGGTTGGCCGATGCCGTTAGGTTTCGGTTGCGGATTGGACGACCTTTCATTAGCCGAAAGGGGTAGCGGGGAGGGGGCGAGACTGTGTCTAATTATCAAACCTGCATTTAACCTTTTCTCTAAATAAGAGGGTGCGGCCCAAATCAATGTCACACTGGTATAATCAGCGAGGTCGGTCTAATTGGAAGTCTGATTTCAGTTTTATTTGAGAGCGATCGCCGAAATTTGGCTAATCACAAGGTAATGGACCATGAGCCGCTTAAATTCGTCCGTGGACAATTGATTTAAACTTGGCAACGAAAAACTATTGTGGTACGGCGGCGGACAAGTTTTGTACACAGAGAAAACGGTTAAACGATATCACGACCATTTTAAAATGTAAAAAAATAAAACATAACTTTAATTTAAAAGAATATTTAAATATTTTATGTTTAATATTTAATGTTTAATATTTAATATTTAATGTTTAATGTGTAATGTTAATGTTTAATATTTAATGTTTAATGTTTAATACTTAATATTTAATGTTTAATGTTTAATATTTAATGTTTGATATTTAATATGTAATATTTAATATTTAATTAATATAATACACATTAAAAATGATATAAATCTCCAGCGATAAAATCACCATAAATTATCATTATACACAATCAATTAGCAAGGGATCATCTTCATATATTTAAAGTAGTTTTAAAGTTTTTAAACCGCTAATATGCAGTATGGTATAAAAAAATGAAAACAACTTGATGTTTTTAGGTTATACTAAAGTTATAAAATTGTACGACCACTCATTTTAAAGCCCTTGTCGTCAGTTACGTACAGAGTGCTTAAAAATTACGATTTAAAAATAAAGGGTGTCCTAAAAATTACAACACTTTTCATGAGTTATTTTAAATGTAATTATGCTAATGTTTCTGTACAAGATTGACATTTTGTGAAGAAGGAATATTTTAAGTCTTCTGCAGATTTTCGTGTCAGTGTGGAAAATGCTTACTTACTCAAGTTCTAACACTGCTTAAGTAAATTTGTGTGTAAACCGGTGTGTGTTTATGTATACGCGTGCGTGTGTGTGATAGGGTGTAGTACACCCACACGTTCGCAATTTTGGTCCGATTTGACTCAAAGGTGACACAAAATTGATTACAGTAAAGGATTGGACGCGTTCGTTAACCAACAAAATTCGTTCAACAGTTTCAAAACGCTGGAAGTTTAAAATATTTTCGTCTACAACGTTATTGAAAATAAGATTTCATCAAGGGAATCGGCATTATTAAAAACTGAATATTCGCATTTTCAATATCCAAAATCCGTTGAAAGTATTTTGACATTGTTCAGGTTTTTGATCGTCATAATTTAGAGATTCTAATATATGCAGATTTTAATGCTGATAAGTCAGAATTTCGAAAAGGATAGGACAAGAGAAAAAATTCTGTAAAAATTCACTTCTATCGCGTCAGTGAGAGAGCTGCCGTGATTATTTTAAAGATTTTGACGACAACTAACTACAGGATGTTCCAAAACTGTGTTGTAAGTGTACTGTGCACGTTGTGAGACATTTTGATTACTGTGCAATCGAAAGAATGCTTTAATTTTGTAATTATTTAAAAATGAGTTAACATTAATATTTTCACGTAATTCCGATAGGCTGGGGTTTATCATGATGGCCTCATTAGCTCTTTTTAGGTGCCAATTTCGGAACCCGGAAGCAACTATAAATCAGTTTTGCCTCGCTTAGTAGAGCGGTTTATTTAAATTATATTATTTTCATTACAATCAAAACGTAAGGAACGATATACAAGGTAGGGTCAAAAAGTCCCGGAATCGGCCAGTGAATTTATTGGAAGCAGTAATAATATTTTAACCTTATTTCTCTTCAAAATACTCTCCTTTTGCATGGCACATTTCTTGCATTATTCACGCAATTGTTGGAAAGACTCCTTAAAGCAATTTTTGGAAATTTCGTTTAGCCATTTTATCACATATACTAAAATGTGACAAAAATACATGTTCAAAATTTAATTCTACATAAAGCCTTAGCGAAATTATTATCATAATAGATTTATTTTGAACTACTCTATAGTAGTTTTACTCTATAATAATTTTTGGATCATCCTATAGGCTAAGTGAGGGTGTAGGTCGTTTCATTGCACACATATCTTAAAAATTCTAAAAGGTTTTAAAAAAATCTTTCATCAAAATGTTTTATCTTGTACAGAGAAAAAATATATGAAAATATTTGCATATACATGTACGTTTTTGATATTCCAGATTAAAATTTTTAGGACATCTGTATCTGACGTCGAGAGCTTTAAAATGATTGCAAACACGGTTTTCTAACTTACACATCTTGGAAAATCAAACGGGGATCTATATTTTTGTATAATACTGTATGTACATTTTATCGCTGAAAATCAGGTTTGGAAAAAAAATTATAAAAGATAGAAAATGTTTGATGGAAGTTCATCAGCGAAACAGTTGCGTGGTCGATTATTTTTTCAGACACAACCGTGCAACCCGTTTCTATTTTCCGGTTTCGCCTCTTCACCTTTAAAAGCTACGTTTACGGGCGTTGCACTTGTATATGTTTATTTAAATTTTAATACAAAGCCGGTTTTATTTCCGTGTAAAAAGAACTTTTCCGCTTCTGTCACGGCTTCGACTTATGAATTACTATTACGTAAAAAAAGGAGGGAGAAATATAGCTCATACCAAGAAAAGTTTGTTTATGAGCGTTAAACTTGAGGAGGGTTGTAAAAACATGAAAATTATAAGGATAGATCACCCCTCCGGCTAGCATAATACGGTGGCATGTTGAAACTTGGATATGACGGGCGTGTGTTAGCTGTTGCCATGGTGACTGCCTAAGAATACTCTTGCACTAAACTATAAATATTTGTTGAACATGCGCGTGCATAAACTGTATGCCTTGGTCTATGTTACAGTAAATTGTACATAATAACACATATATCGTCAACAAACATTGCGTTTTGAGAAACGTATTGTATTCAATAATCAGTGCACGCAGCTGTCTCGCTGACATCATTGAAACGAATTCCCAAAAGTATTTCAATAGTATCGCGTAGTAACATTTTTTTACCGTAAACTATTTTAAAAATCTAATTTCATCATCAAATTTAACGTATTTTTAACGTTAATTTAACTCTTTAATTTTAACGTTATTTTAACTGTATTTTGAATGCATATTTTAACGGTTCATTTTGACGGTAAATTTTAACGGTATTTTATCCTTCATTTTAACGGTATTATGACAGTATATTTTATTGTTATTTAAACAATTCATTTATCGGTTTTTTATGCCTTCATTTTAACGGTTCGTTTTAACGATATTTAACAGTTCATTTTAACGGTATTTAACCCTCAATTGAACGGTCCATTTGAACGTTATTTTTTGGTATTCAGTTATATTTTAACAGTTCATTTTGAAGATTTATTTTAACGGTATTTAACCCTCATTTTAACGGTGCATTTGAACGTTATTTTTGGTATTTAGTTACATTTTAACGGTTCATTTTGAAGGTTTATTTTAACGGTATTTAACCCTCAATTGAACGGTCCATTTGAACGTTATTTTTTGGTATTCAGTTATATTTTAACAGTTCATTTTGAAGATTTATTTTAACGGTATTTAACCCTCATTTTAACGGTGCATTTGAACGTTATTTTTGGTATTTAGTTACATTTTAACGGTTCATTTTGAAGGTTTATTTTAACGGTATTTAACCCTCATTTTAACGGTCCATTTTAACGTTATTTTTTGGTATTTAGTTATATTTTAACTGTTCATTTTGAAGGTTTATTTTAACGGTATTTAACCCTCATTTTAACGGTGCATTTGAACGTTATTTTTTGGTATTCAGTTATATTTTAACGGTTCATTTTGAAGGTTTATTTTAACGGTATTTTAACCCTCCATTTTAACGGTACATGTTAACGTTACTTAAACGGTTCGCTTTAATGGCATTTAACTGATCATTTTAACGTTATTTTAACGGTATTTTAAAGGTATAGACCTCTTTAACGGTGCATGTTTACGGTATTATAAAAGTATATTTTAACGGTTAATTTTAACGGTATTATAGCAGTATATTTTAGCGGTTTATTTTAACGTTGTTCTAAAGGTATATTTTAACGGTTCATATTGACGGTTCATTTTAACCCTTCATTTTAACGGTATTATAACGTGTATTTTAACGTTATTTTAACAGTATAATTAAACTGTTCATTTTACCGTATTTAATGGATCATTCTAACGGTTCATTTAACGGACATTTTCACGGTATTATAGCCTAACGGTTCATTTTAACGGTTTATTAAAATTATATTTTAACGGTTCATTTTATAAGTGCCATCATGTTCATTTTTTTTATTTTCGATGTAATTTGACAAATAAAATTCTGATTTAAACGTGAAATTAGGTTTTCAAAAAATTTGTAAGATAAAAAATTAATTTAAGATCTGGGATGACCTTAAATTGTAAACTGTTTATAGAATGTTTTGTAAAAAATTAGTCCAAGCTATTAAAAAAATCGATATCTTAACAAATTTTGAACGCTAGATTAGTAAGACACACGCGCGAGCGCGCACGCACGCACGCTTGTTCAATATTAAAATTCTTGTCGACTCTTCAAAAATTATCTAAAGATCAGCATTAGTGCTCATTTTAAAGTCCCGGTTCTAGGTAGTACTATGATTGTCGCTTCTGCAGCTCATTTCCAAATAAAAAAAACGCTCAAATGTAGTGCTGAAGCACCCAACGTATGGCTCGCAAAAAATTCTACTTAACGACAAACTGGTCTAAAAGTCAACACTTATTTATTGTTTTTATTGCAGTCCACGTGTACTTAATAAAACTTTTATTGCTTAGACAACCCTTTAATTTACAACTCGAGGGAAAACGTTAAATTAGGGTCCGTCCTGTAACCGACATTTGAATTTCTTCTTTTAGCGTCGAATTTACTATCGGGAATTCGGCAGAATATGGCTGTGTAATTGTTTAATTAATTTGTATTATTATAATAATATCGTAATTTAGCCTATAACAGTCCAAACTATAATATGATAGTAAATTTCCTTTTAATGCCTTTAAATGTAGGCTTCACTGTGCTACATTTTTTCCAAAAAAAGTAACGTTTTTTTAAATAAGGAATGTTTTTCATTTAACAACTTTTTACTTAATTAAAGTGAAAGTGTTACTTAAAAGATTGTCGTTTTTTTGTATTAACAGGCTTATTCCCTTTGTTCTCCCAAGTTAGCTTTTATTACTGCTATTAATCCATTAAGTACTCAACATACTTACGTGTTTTTCGTAGAAAATAGTTGTTATGAACGGCTGTTTCACCTCAAGTTAAGACTTCTTCAGGTGTAGCGCAGCGATATTTTATACATTTTCCATTTCTATTTATTAGTAATGATCTTATAGTATATGTAAAAAAAATGTTTGTTTTCTTTTTGGTCACAATATTTCACATCTATTGTTTAGTAGACTATAAATACTACGGCGTGTACCATAATGTCAGTACTAATAAATTAAAAATGTGAAATATAGCAAGTTTTAAAATGTAGAACCTATATATAAAGTATTCCTACGCTTTGTTTGAGGATGACGCGTCTCGAGGTGAAACAATTGTAGTTACGTTACACAATAGAACTACTTTGAAATAGTACGCAAGTTCTTTGATGAATTAATAATTTATTATTCTTTGGTTCAGGCTCGAAAACCAAGAAAATTATTAGTTTTTTAATTTCCCTATTTATTAGTAGAGTTAACATGTTCTATACACTCATTATATCGTTTTTCGTAAACATAAACTATAGGCCAGCCGCATAGTAAGTTGCCTGCGCGAGAATTTCTCGCGCATGTAGGGGAATTCCCCTCCAACTCCCTCCACTAGCCCAGTAACACAGACGTCTGCCAGTCTACTATCTGAGCTTGCATCTTCTCGTTATCATTGTGTTAGCATTACGTAGTATAACGTAAGCAATGGATTTAAACGGCTCTATTATGTATGCCAGCTCTATCGCTCCGCTCGTTTACATAGGCTATTATGTCGAACAGATCGAGAAATGATAATTTTTACATCACTGGAATTTAAGAAAATAAACAACAGGAGGCCTAACTAAAAGATAAATTAAGATAAGTATTTAAATTTGTATACTGTATAGGGTGTTTCGCAAAGTTCTAGAATTCTCAGAGTTCATTCTCCTAGTTAAACCAAAGAGCTCATTAAACATAGTCCACAAACGCTCCGTTTTCTGCCATTTTGATTTATTCTTCAAACGTTATTTTTGAAAATATAGCCTATAGGCAATTAGGTTTATATTTTGTGTAAAAATTAATAAAATAAAGTTCTGTAAGTGTACTAAATACGAAGATATTATTTCAAATATTTTCACTAATGTCTACCATTTTCATTTTACAACATGAAAATCGCAAAAAGTACTTGGCTGTTTGGTTAATTTAGAAAGCCATACATATATGAAAAAACAAATTGACTGTACTGCTATACCTGTTAAAATATAAAAAAGAAGATATTCATAAATTTCTGAATACATATTTTATTAGAGAGCTCATAAAGTCTTGAACTTTTCAAAGTTTTACATGCATTGTTAAGAGAGTAAAAAAAGTTCGTCTGTTCAGTAATTTACTTAGTAAAACAATTAATTATCATATACGAATATCATCTTATATTAACATAATTTTAATTTGTGAAAAGTTTCTTCTTCTGATGAAAAGTTTCTTAGAAAGTTTGATTCATTTACTTTAAAGAAATTTAAAACGCTGAAATAAGAAACTAACATAAATGAACTGACGTTTAAAATATAGTCAGCTGGCACATAATACACACTGATACTCGCTACTCAGCAGTTGTGAAGAACAGAAGAGCGAGAGAGTGTGGGGACTCGACCTCTCACTCATATAATTTTTCCTACATTCAATGCAGCCCTTCTGATGTCCTATTGACGCCAGCTCGTCCACAGCAGTTCATTTACCCGTAAAGTTGGCATGTTTGCAGAACAGTACGTTAGAAAAGGAACGAATATTTCTTCTCGTGTTCTATTCGCTAGTACTCCAAGCATAAGCTGTTTGAACTCTTTATGCCAATGTGTTTCCATTAATTAACTTTAGTTGTAGGCCTACACCACTAATGTCTAGCATAAATTACCAATTGTTTTATGTTTCTACTATGTTCAGTTTTATATAATTTTAATTTTTTCTACATTTGTTTAATTAAAAACTTGTTTATAAAGACCAAGCCACTAATGTCAAATCATATATATTATTTCTCGAGTCAACATCCCTTTTTCTCAGCACATACTATTCGTACATAAATGAGGTATCTTTAGAAAGATTTTTTAACCGGCTTCTAACATTGCTAAACGATTTTGTACTAAAACTTACTGTTTGTGGAAAATTTTAACATAAATTACTTTTAACTGTCATAGGTAAAACGGCATCATGGATGCGCATGCGCGGCACCACAAATCAGACAATATTTTCTATATTTAAAGAAGTTAACTTATTATTTTATTTATTTATTTATTTTATTTTAATTTTTTTTGTGTTTAACGTCCGACTATTGTGCACATTTGGGCTAATGCAGACGATGGGATGATTTATAGCGTATGAAAATGCCAAGCCCTGGCCGGGAATCGAACCCGGGTCCTCGGGGTGAAAGCCCAGTACGCTATCAACTAGGCCACCGAGGCTGTTGAGTTAGTTAACTTATTAATCACGAATAGAAAATCCCATTACACATGCCACTTTTTTGCATAACGTGCTTAGAACAATTTTAATATTTACTTAAAAGTCATTAAACTTATGGGTTATGTGGCTCTACTAAAAGTCCCTTGTACAAGCCGGGACAAGCATTTCGAATGCCAAACACATGTTTTGGTAACTGTTTTTACAAATATATTTGTGATAACTCCTTAAATCGTGCATTTATCTATTGTTAATACGGACATCATAATAAACGAAGTACAATTAAAATGTCTAAATACAGTTTGAGGTTATCAAGAATGCCATTTCAATGCCTGTGATACTGTACATTCGCTATCACTATAAACAAGTCGCAGGGACAAACACATCAAAGAACATTATTGTATTTACCAAAAGCAGTCTTTACTCACGGACAATTGTGTGTAGCCTTTTCAAGTGTAACTAAAACAACTAACATGTGTGTATCCATTACAGAAAATGGAATACAAAAAGTACAAGATTACATTCTTATATCAAATATCTTTTACAACGAGGTATTGTAATGCCCTGAAAAACATTGCTATTAAAAAAACAAGTTTTTGTTTTGAAATGTATATACTAAGAATTTGTGATTATTATTTCAAATCGATCGTTTTTCGATTTATTTTTTAAACAGGTTTCCCTTCCTTCCAACTACCGCCCTCGCCCCAACGACTACTCTTATTCAAAAGACTGTCTGTTACTTAAAACTTTCATAGTGCGAAATTTCGCACGGGCCCTCTTGTATAAACAATTGGTTCCTTTATATATTACAATATATTAGTATTTTTGACGTGTTCAAGTATGGATAAATTTGTCCAATTAAAATTTTTCTTTGGATAAAAAGTGTAATGTTTTTATTTACCTTAGAACTTTCATGTACGAGCTATCTTAAGTTACAGTGTCGCATACTACTGGTTTATACAACAAAAACAAAAAACAAAAACTTAGCCCTACTATGTTTCATAACACCCACGCAAAAAACAATAAAACAACAAATAGGTAGTCTATTGTTTGGAAATACCTTTTAGATTATTATAGAGTACCTTAAACGTGTATCAACAAAGTTTGTCCCAGCTCGTGTACAGACGAATGTTGTATGGTTTTACGTCATTTCACAGAAATACACTGCGAACATTATAACTGCTCACCGAATGTGTCAGTATTAGTGTATTGTGAACTTCAGTGCGTCATTACGAACGCGAGACAGTTGCGATTCGAAGTAACGCACGTCAGGTGTAATACGAAGTAACTTGTAAACTCATGGATTAGACAACTCGGCTGCTGATTGGCTCACAGATGACACCGGGATTGCGTGTAATTCCATCTGTCTCTGTTCATCTGTGTTCAATCCATCAGCAAGTTGGCGCGATTAGAGCTACGTTAATGCCCCCTTCCTCCCCCCCACACGGTCACGTGACTTCTGCCACTGCCGCGCAAATTTAGTTAAAACGTCAGTTTTTGAATCGATATTTTGTGTAGTCGGTGTTTTTTTTTATTACAAAGTAACGCTCGCCGAAATTTTTAAAAAATCTTACTAAGTAAGTTGAATTTTACGAGCATAAATTCGCGTATAGGCTACTAGTTACTGTATTAAGATTAAACCGGGGGTCGTCGCCTCGGTGGCCTAGTTGATAGCGTACTGGGCTTTCACCCCGAGGACCCGGGTTCGATTCCCGGCCAGGGCTTGACATTTTCGTACGCTATAACTCATCCCATCGTCTGCATTAACCCAAGTGTGCATAATAGTCGGACGTTACAAAAAAAAAAAAAAAATTTAAAATAAATAAACCAGGGGATTCGTGCCAAATTTCGCACTGTGAATTTTTTAAGTAAAAACAGCCTCTTGAATAAAAGTAGTCGTAGATATTACAAGCTGAAGTCCACGTAGTTATCATAAATGCCGCTGTGAACGCTGAAAGCTGCAAGGACAGGTGGTAGAGACGTTTGGCAAAATAGACAGTAAAGTTAATTTATTTAACTGTAGTTGAACACTACACGATGTTATGAACAGCAGCGAGCACTTATGGAAAATGATAACCCTTAAGTACGTTTATATTTAATACTTCAGAATAAAGATTGTTTTAACTTCAAAATAACATAGAAAATTCGGTTTTAAAAATGTCTCTACGGCGTCAATATTATCCCAGTCACCCGAGAAATATTTCTACAGAGAAATGGATCAATAAACAAAATATCTTATACTTTTTTTTAAAAATGTGTAAAATACCAAATAGAGTTTTATTTTTTAAATTTTCAGTACACTTCAATTTTAAAACAGCATATCAAATTTTATTTCATTATTGCATCATAACCACCGGGCCACATTTTAAGTAATTAGGATTATGAACCACTTTTCCGTCTAATGGTCTTTTTACTCGTCTCTTAAAGGTTACCGCGGTTTCGAAACCTTACTGTTTCATCTTCAGGCCGTAATATGAAATGTCCCCCCTGTCGAGGTCGTCACAAAGTTAAACGAAACATTGAAAACACTCGTCACAAACACTGAACACAATTACACGATTAAAATATATACGATAAAATTTGGTTTGGCCAAACAATACGTGCAAATCATATGTCGTTACAATGTTTCGTTAACTTTGTGACGACCTCGAGAGAGCGATTTGATATTTTGCATTACAACCTGAAGATGAAACAGTAAGGTTTCGAAACCGCGGTAGCCTTTACGAGACAAATAAATGACCACAAGATGGAAAAATGGTTCCTAATTTCATTCTTTCAAATTGTTCCAATTGTATTGGGTAACTAAATTATCCAAGCTATTGCCAAAAATTAATTTTTGTATCACGTTTTTAAACTTATGCCGTGTTCTAGAGGCGACAATCGGTGCTCATTACATACGGCTGGATCCTACCAACAGTTTATTTTTCAATGAGAGTTTTCTGCAAATACAACGCACCACTACTCTTCGAAAAAATACAAAATGTTTTCTGTAAAGTTCGAGCAACGAACTCCCGTTTGAAAGCATCGTCTAGATTTTATTCCCTACTATGACTGCATATCAAAACCGTTACTATATGTAATAAAATCTAATAACACACCTTCACAGAAAGTTACTGGCAGAAGATTTTCACGTTGTAATAAAGTTACGTTCTACCGAATACACTGGAACACATTGTCCCCGTTTTGTAATTCGTTTACGCGTTCCTGTTTTACGAACTGCACTTGTAAAAGTGACAATTCGCAAGGAAATCACAGTGTGTTTATATTTTCTGAAAAAAAAATACAATCAGTGCTGCCAACATATGGAAGTTAGTTACATGTATGCAATTATTACACTGTACAAAAAAAAAAAATGAACAATAAAATGTTGTTTTACCTGATTTAGTTTTTAATAAAACTTTTTTTTATTGGCAAATAATTTCCTTTGCATTAAATGAGCTATTTGAGCAGCCGTCATGGTAACAACCCAAACCAATGTTCTTGAAATGAGAGCCGATCTTGACTTGTAGCTAATATTTTGAAGGGTTGTTAAAGTTTATATATGATTGATTGGTGGTCGAGGTAGATATCGATGAGTCTGCTGCGTTCGTTTCTCAAGGTCGTAGGTTCGATATTGAAGTTACTGGCGTAACTTTTCCTTTTTCGTTAGCGCCGATCCCTCGTCCTCATTAGTCTAACTGGCATAATGTATGAACATTATATGAACAATATATACAATAAAATCTCTCTATTGCAGCTCTCTTTATAACGAAAATCTCTTTATAACGGCAAAATCTCTTAGTCCCTTCCAATTCCTACAGTAAAAATATGTATTGTAACTATCTCTGTTGAGGCCAACATAATTCCAGATATCTCTCTATCGAAACCCCTTACTCTATTTCCCAATATGCTGACACGTCAATGGAGTGTTAAAAGCTTTGCGTATTGCGTCAGCTGAACCGAGTGTTTGACTAGTACGTTTTATAATTAGCGCATAATTTTTTTGCAATTTTACAATACAGTGTAATGACGTCTAAACGGAAAATGTAATTGTTAGAATTTTGCGTGAGTTAGAGAAAGGTGTAAAGCAAGTAGATGTTTGCTGAAATTTTAATTTAGCTAGTTCTGTTAGCACGGTGTTGAAAAACAAAAAATAAAATAATGAAGACCTTTAATGAAGGGAATAGCTTCAAGATAATTTGAAACCCAGAATTTCAAGGAATTGATGAAGCGGTCCTGCAGTAGTTTCGGCAAAATACTGCCTTCTTATCACAATCAAATTAATATTGTTTTTAAAAGACTGTACCTTATATAGTATAACGTTATATAACACGTTTTTCAAATAATACATTTTATAAGCTACACGTTTTGGTTGAGCTTTCTCTATACAGGATATCTCTTTATAGCGGCGAAAGGTAATGTTCCTTTCAATGCCGCTATAGAGAGATTTTACTGCAAATAAATATACTGTTGATTTACAAGGGTTGAATATAACGACTCTGCCATTTTTTTTTTGTCAATTTTAGGGATTGATCATGCGAGAAAGTCAATGCATTTTGTTTTACTTGCTTTATCCTACTTTATCTCACTTTGTTTTAGTGTATATGTATCGCAATCAACGTTAAAATCGGCACAAATTAACATTTTTTGTTCCACTGAAAATCAAAACTGCGAGTGATGGTGGAATCAGATTACAAATAAATTTGAGATAACAAGTTTTTTTGTTATTTTAAGGCGAAATACACATTAAGGCTATTAACGCCTCCCTAAATGTAAGTGCGAGTGTAAAGTATTAAAGTCGTAAGTGTAGTGTTGTAAGTGTAAGTGTGTGTTAGACTCGGGTACCGCGAGGGACGTCTAAATCCTCTCAAACTAGTCTGCATTCCCCTGCGGGGTGAGATAACAAGTTTTTTTTGTTATTTTAAGGCGAAATACACATTCAGGCTATTATCGCCTCCCTAAATGTAAGTGTGAATGTAAAGTATTAAAGTAGTAAGTGTAGTGTTGTAAGTGTGTGTATTAGACTCGGGTACCGCGAGGGACGTCTAAATCCTCTCGCAACTAGTCTGCATTCCCCTGCGGGGTGAGATAAGTTTTTTTTTGTTATTTTAAGGCGAAATACACATTAAGGCTATTATCGCCTCCCTAAATGTAAGTGCGAATGTAAAGTATTAAAGTAGTAAGTGTAGTGTTGTAAGTGTGTGTGTTAGACTCGGGTACCGCGAGGGACGTCTAAATCCTCTCGCAACTAGTCTGAATTCCCCTGCGGGGTGAGATAACAAGTTTTTTTTGTTATTTTAAGGCGAAATACACATTAAGGCTATTATCGCCTCCCTAAATGTAAGTGCGAATGTAAAGTATTAAAGTCGTAAGTGTAGTGTTGTAAGTGTGTGTGTTAGACTCGGGTACCGCGAGGGACGTCTAAATCCTCTCGCAACTAGTCTGCATTCCCCTGCGGGGTGAGATAACAAGTTTTTTTTGTTATTTTAAGGCGAAATACACATTAAGGCTATTATCGCCTCCCTAAATGTAAGTGTGAATGTAAAGTATTAAAGTAGTAAGTGTAGTGTTGTAAGTGTGTGTATTAGACTCGGGTACCGCGAGGGACGTCTAAATCCTCTCGCAACTAGTCTGCATTCCCCTGCGGGGTGAGATAAGTTTTTTTTGTTATTTTAAGGCGAAATACACATTAAGGCTATTATCGCCTCCCTAAATGTAAGTGCGAATGTAAAGTATTAAAGTCGTAAGTGTAGTGTTGTAAGTGTGTGTGTTAGACTCGGGTACCGCGAGGGACGTCTAAATCCTCTCGCAACTAGTCTGAATTCCCCTGCGGGGTGAGATAACAAGTATTGTGAAATTATTATATTGTAGTTTTCATCAAGTTAGCGAACAGCTGACTCTTGCGATCCTTTACAAGGCTAAAAAAATGACACCTAACAAAATAATAACGACATATGAGTACTACAATATAATGTAATGTAAACATTCATTAATTCGTTTCTACATTGATCAGTTTAACATAATTAACATAAGGAAACAAATTCAATATAGCGTTTACGTAATAGGCACACGTTAAAGTTTTCCTTGTGTGATCGTTAAAGAGGTACTTAAGTAATTACATGTTATTAAGTTCACGAGAAATCAATAAAATAACAATAACTTAACGGACTTTTAGACCTGTACCTCTACTTAGAGTTATTAGTGCTCGTAGCTCATATGGGTCAGTCATTGTATGGTTTTTTAGCGGCCAATTTGCTAAAAGAAGCAGGTTCGGATCTTAAGTTGTTTGTTCTTAAGACCAGTACAGTATTTGATGGAAATTCATTATATTAGTGAAATATTAACACGTTTGTGTATTTTCAAAACTGATTTATTCGAGTCTTGCCAACCAAGATCTCACTCGTTATGGCATTGTCAAGGCTACTTAACAGACAAAGTTGTTAAATCTATGACAAAGTCTATTCAACAGTATTTCATTGTCAACATTGGATGTTTGTAATTACTTAAATTAAAATTATTATTAGAAACAATGATTGTGACAAAAAATTAATGCACAAAGTGTTAAGCAATAAGATAAAGAAATAATACAAAGAAACATATATTCCCTCGTAATTTTGTAGCTAAGCACAACAAAAAGTGGCGAAAAATCAGTTATTTTGTTAAAATAGGTTTTTTTGTTATTTTAAGGCGAAAAGCACATTGAGGCTATTATAAGTGCTTACCTTCCCTAAATATAAGTGTAAGGGTAAAGTCGTAAGTGTAGTGTTGTAAGTATAAGTGTTTGTTAGACTCAGATACCACGAGGGAAGTCTAAATCCTCTCAACAGGTGCAGCCAGTCTTAAGAGGGGTTAAAATAAGTAAACAATTACGAAAACCTTTTGGAAAATAAACACAATTTTAATCCATATTGCTATTGTGACACTTATTTAGATAATTGTAAAGACAAATAAACTTAATTTGTATAAAAGTGGTGTGCATAAACGTACATGTAGATTTGTAAAACTAGTTATGTGGGCCAAACTGACCGTAAATTTAAAATTAGAGTAGAACACAACAGAAGTTTTAGGTTGAGCCGTAAAGACTCTAGTAATGCTAACCACTAGAGAGCAAAATATTTTTGATTGAAAATACGAAATTTAAAATATTACATTTTTCTAAGGAATCCATAAAATTAAATAATTTAGGAATAAATGGTTTAGTTTTAAGTAAATCTTTATTAGTTTTAAATTAACGAGGTTGTCCACCTCGTTCAAAACCATTTTCGAGACATTATCCCCTTCTTCTAGTTCTTAAGCCTATACAATGGGTTTCCCTAACAAAAATTAAATGTACTAGCTGTTTTAACTTTGGTCTGTTATGTGATGTTAACAATGCTCTAACGAGTGAAACCTTGGTTGGCAAGACTAAAATAAATAAGTTGTGGAAATATACAAGCATATTATTTCATTAGGTTCGAATATAGTTACTGCCGTTATAATTTTCCGTATATTACATCCTGACTCGGATAGACATCTAATTAGAGGTTTCACCTTTCAAAAGAGAATATTTATTAAATTAAAATTATTATAATTTAACATTGATAATCAAATTTATTTCAAATATTGTCAAAACTTAGTGTTGAGGACATTTTTGTCGAGTGGAACGAATCTATGTGAGCATATCAAGGATATAGTTATGCCATTATAAGACACTCACGTTAATAAAAAAAGTAAATTCCAAAATTAGCATTAAAAAAAGGTAAGTACATTATGATCATGAAAGAACGATTTTTATTAAGAGCTCCGTGGTACAGACAGTTAAAATACCGGTAAGTCTGCTGCGTCTCTGAAATGCGCACATAAAGGTCGCAGGTTCTTCACTCCAGTTAAAGCCGAAAGCTTTACCCAATTCGCTAGACCTTCGTTCTCTTTATCGCGTCCTCGTTATTCCAACTGACGTAAAGGGAAAAAAATCACCTCGTTTGACAGAAGTGCATAACAGTGGGATTAAGACAAGTTGATAAAGCACATTTTATCAATAAAAAATTATTCTTTTAAATTAAAATACTGTTTAAAATATTTTAACCTAACATTTACTCTTATTTGTATACAAAATAATAAACAATGTTTCCAGAGTGATTCAACTATCCAGTGACTAACACAAGAGTGTATACTTGATACTGTTGATTCACACCCTGAAAATATCGTGCAATATTCTATTCCATTCTCAAGAATCTACAGACACTGTCCGCCATATTGATTTTATTACCTATAAGACTAATGTTAATTAACGATAAAGATTACTGTGCTATTTTTTTTTAAATTGTATTTGCTCTCTCAATTTTAATGTCTTGTACTCGTATGTGCGATTTAAAACGAGGTATCAAATATTTTTTAACAATCTTTATCGTTAATTAACATTAGTATTATTCGTAATAGATTCAGTGTGGCCTACAATGTACACAGACACTTAAGTAGGCCTAATATTGAAAACAAACCGCCTCGGTGGCCAGAGGTGTAAGTATTTATTGGCGTAAATTATCTATTATCTTATCTATCTGTCTTATCTATTAGGGAATTACCATTGGACAAACAAGCTGTTAGGGTAGTCATCACGGTAATAAGACCCGTGGTTCAGAACCGGGACGTAGAAATGAACACAGATACACACACACACACACACACACACACACACACACACACACACACACACACACACACACACACACACACACACACACACACACACACACACACACACACACACACACACACACACACACACACACACACACACACACACACACACACACACACACACACACACACACACACACACACACACAGCCGCCTAGGTGGTCTAGTTGATAGCGTACTGAGCTTTCACCCCGAGGACCCGGGTTCGATTCCCGGCCAGGGCTTGGCATTTTCATATGCTATAAATCATCCCATCGTCTGCTTTAACCCAAATGTGCTCAATAGTCGGACGTTAAAAAAAAAACAATATAGTTATTGTAACAAAGTTACTATTTAATATTGTTTTACATGTGCAGTAATTCACCCCTTTAAAGAAACATTGAATCCATTATAAAAAGAAGAGGGTCGAACTCGTCGCTGCCGAGTTAGTTAACAGAGCAATCTCTGCCAACATGCAGCTCTGTTGCACAACTTAGCCGTCTTTGACAAAACTTTTACCGCCAGAGCGCTCTGGGGTCGGGACTCTGTACTGCGGACGATTATCAAATAAAGATATTTTGTTTCCTGTCCCTAAGGTTTAATCAACTTTCAGAAACACGCGTTCAAATTGTAATCAAACTTTGGTGAACGTAAAGTTCTAGCGCGTCATGGGACGGTTTGGTTATTGAAGGGAATTTATTTGTTTTGTGCGAATGTATTTGTATATGCAAACAGTGTAAAGAGCGTACGTGTTCAGTAAAAGCTGTAAAATTGTGACATTCGGGAGACTGGCCGACAGAAGTGAAAAGATGAAAACATTATGTAATCCGTGTTCATTGTTCGTTTGAAATTGTCCAATTATATTACTGGTATTATTTTTAAAGAACAAAAAAAAAAATATGCTTATCTAAATCATAAACAAAAACAAAACATCAATCTTGTTTACACAAGCCTATATCTAATTGGTTTTTAATGCTGTAATATTTGTAATGGCTTTGCTGGGAATGTAGTGAAACAGTTTGTTAATAATTGAAATATTTATATATGAACTTATTTATATAAAATGTTCAAGATATATATATGAAGTGTGTTCAGAAAGTAACGAGAATTTTAATTTTTGAACAAAATATTAATTTATTCTTCTACATTGTTGTTGTTGCCTTCAAAATAATCCCCATTGGATATTATGCACTTGTGTCAGCGCTTCTTCCAATCCTCGAAACACTTCTCAAACTCGATCTTTGAGATAGCCTTTGGTTCTTTCAGCGATGCGCTTTTAATGTCATCTACGGCTGTAAAACGACGGCCCTTTAAGGTTCTCTTTATTTTTGGAAATGGGAAAAAGTCACACGGAGCCATGTCTGGCGAATATGGAGGCTGAGACATCGTTACATTACTGTTTTTGGCCAACAATTCACGAACAAGCAATGAAGTTTGAGCTGGTGCATTATCGTGGTGCAAAAGCCATGCATTGTTTTTCCCCAGATCCGGACGTTTTTTCGGATTGCTTCACGCAAACGGCGTTGAACTTGTAGGCAGTACTTCTTATTGACTGTTTCACCTGGTGGCAGGAATTCATGATGCACTATGCCATTAATATCGAAGAACTCAGTGAACATAACCTTCACGTTCGACCGCACTTGTCGAACCTTTTTCGGTCTTGGCGAGCCAGAATGCCTCCATTGGGATGATTGAGTCTTAGTTTCGACGTCATATCCGTAAACCCATGTTTCGTCAGCTGTTATAATACGTTTCAGTAATTCTGCATCGTCGTTGACTTCATTTAGTGACTACTGAGCAACTTCCATTCGCCGCTGTTTTTGTTCAAAATTCAACAATTTGGAACGAATTTTGCTGCCACGCGTACAAAGCACTGGAAACAATGTCATGACATGATCCAATCGATATTCCATCGTCATCAGCGACCTCTCTAATTGTAATTTGGAGATTGTTTATAACCATTTCTTTCACTTTTTCCACGTTTTTATCGGTTGTTGATGTGCTGGGTCGTCCAGGGCGTTCGTCATCTTCAAAGTCTTCACGGCCTTCTTGGAAACGCTTATAACACTCGTAAACTCTTTCTTTACTCATAGCAGATTCACTATATGCCTTTGTTAACATTTTACACAATTTGTTACACTTTTCTATTTTTATGCAAAATTTTATACAAATTTTTTGATCCATTTCTTTTAACAAACGACAATCGCCGAGCTCATAAAAACACGTCTAACCTTAGTGGCTGTCACAGACAAAGTCAACAATGAAAACAGTTGAAAGTGTTACCATACTTCAAGTGCATGTATACCAACATAATAAAAAAATTGACAATCGGACTCTCCAAGCCCGCGAAATTAAAAATGTTTCTTTACTTTCTGAACACACCTCGTATATATAACTAAACGCATTAAATAATTGTGTGCAGAATGGGTTAAGCATGTCGTACAATGGCCTTAATTATAATTTAAATTGTTGAAGCGAAGCTATTAAAGGTTAGCTTTGGCGAGAGGAGTGAATAGAATAAAAAGCCTGCCGAACGGAAGAATGTAACGGAAATATGTAACGAACAGCAAACGAATTTCGTATCTCAATATCCGTCTCTCTTTTTCCTCCTTTTCGATAACAGTACACGGGTATTGTATGAAAACGTTGTGTTGCTTTGGTTTCCTTATTTTTTCTTAGTTGAAAAACACATGCGCGTTGTAACCGTTTATAACACATTCGAAATCAATAATAATAATTGTTGCTAATATTGTTTGTTTTTAACGACATAACCTGAAACCTGTTATAGCCTATCAGCTGTTTAATGAAATCAGCCGATCGTTACGAATTATTATAAAACAACCGATCTTTTACTACAACTACAGTAAGTAATATCTTTGCAATTGTTTTTTTTACACCCAAAACGTTATTTTTTAAATTTCAAATTTGATCACTGACCCGAGATATGAAACTTCATAATAAACAAAATTTGAACAAGATATAATGAAACGTTTTCCAGATATTCGTCCGATTTCCCGGTAGCTTTACAACCGGATAATTTGAGGGAATAATTTGTACAACGATTTCGCATTATTTATTTATGTTTATAATTAATAAATTGATAACAAAGCCTAATTGATAACACACTAATATAATAACACTGTTAACAATTCGGCTAGAAAATATCCACGAGAATTTCACACAATCGACAACTAAATGCGATTTCACTGAAATAAAGATCGACCCGAAAGTGACGATGCGATCATAAAGGATCGTATTACAAGTTCACCCGGTCGCTGGAACGGGAAGCACAAACAACCCCTTTCAGGGAAATTAAATTTCGTAAAGGAAGTTGTCCGGGAAAGGAGCGTAAACTTTTCTCGCAACGTTAAGGTGGTGACTTCTTTATTTGGCGGGAATTAACAGACTCATCAAACAGTTAGTGCCACAGACAATAGCGTGGCCATTCCGGCAGGAAGAGAAGTTACGCTATAAAGCAAACTTCTTTTATTATTAGAGCTCTCGTTTAGTTTAGAACAACCTCCATTTAAATCATTTACTTCAGATTCAAGTTTTCTGGTTTCGGAAATGAACGTCTTCATTACCTAGATCGAAGATTAAGAAAATTTTAATAAACACACCAAAAAAATAATATAATACAATTACTACCAACGCATTCTTAAAAAAATATATATATATTTTAGAACGTTAAAAATTATTAACTAAAATATTATTTATTATATTATTATTAATATTATTATTATTATTATTATTATTATTATTATTATTATTATTATTATTATTATTATTATTATTATTATTATTAATAAATATTATTTATTAAAAATCTTTACAAATATATAGAGCGTTTGTGTGGTTACGAAGAAACTTCTATATTTTTTCTAGATCAAAGTGTAACAACATTGTAATAAAAAGTTCAAACAAATTTTATAATGATCACCTGACAAACAATTCTATTTTATAACTATAAAAATATGTCTTATTAAACAATTCTAATATATACAGAGTCTACCCTAATATGAATAAACGTCTTCATTTCTTAGATCAAGATATAATAAAACTGCAATAAAAACATCATAAAAATATTATAATTACTACCTGGACATTCTAAAAAAATCTGTTAAAAATTATTTATTAATCTATACAAATAACTGTATATAAAGCATCTATACTATTATAAAGGAACTTCATTTTCTAGATCAATGTGTAATAAAATTATCATAAAAATATTATAGTGATTACCTGCAAATTATAAAAAAAATATATTTTATAACTTTAAAATTCTTTTATTAATCAATACTAATATATAAAACATCTGTGCTGATATAAGGAAACTTCATTTCCTAGCTCAAAGTGTAATAAAGTTGTAATAAAAATAATGTAATTATTACCTGCACGTTCTTAAAAAATACTATTTTAAAACGTTAAATGTATTTATTAACCTGTACTAATACATAAAGCGAAATTCCGTATGTTTGGATGTCCGAATATTTATACAGATAACAAACACCAGCGAACCATATACTGAAATTAATTGTTTTGTTAAGCTGGCGTCACGATAATGACGTAGTTTTTATATAGTAAGTTATAATTTACTTATATATTAGTTTTATAATAAGTTTTTTAATTAATATCGACGCTATAATATGTTTTGGTAATTAATATCGACGCTTATAATAAACATTGATCTCCATTGTAACTTTCAAGGACCCGGGTTCGATTCCCGGCGTTGCATTTTTATAAATCCCACAAAAACTTAGTTCAGTAATTCAATAAACATATGTCGTGGAATCGTTCCTCGAAGTGGGTATTTGTCGCGCTTTGTATTGTTATAAGACAATCGTCGATATATTCAACTTATGGCTGTATTAATTTTGCTTTGTAGCGAATTCCCATTGGGAAATTAGCCACTGGAGTACCATCATGGTAATACCCAGACCCGGAACGTTTATGCGAGTGCCAGTCCTGACCACTCAGTTTTTGTGAGGATCGACAAAACTTTTTATAGAATTTTGAGTTGTATTGTATTTCATCTTTGTACAAACATCTGTACAATTAGTAACAACTTGGACACATTATTTTAGTCAGCAAAATCCGTTCCAACATTTTGTGTGAAATTAATGTTTTTTATAAAACTTTTTATTTTTTTATTACATCTATGTAATTTCCACCTTAATGAACACATTTTGTCTGGAGATATAACCAAATGTTTGTTCCTTATTACTTCTGCCCAACGATCAAATCGCAAGGCAGAATCATCCTTGCTGTCTCCAACCTGCCGTAGGTGCAACCATCTCCCGAACCTTGTAGCTTTCATGTGAGATACGGTGTCCATGCTGCACTGCTTTTTGATTTCTTCACTGACAAAGCCTATAGTTAAATATCGTTTCGAATATACCAGGGTGCGTCAACAATGCATCGAAGTATCTTGTTTTCAAAAACCCGAGTTATGTTAATATTTGCCTTATTTGAGCAGCCCCACAACCGTACCCTGTAGTTCCACTGGCTTATATACATTCGCAACTTATTATGAATTGAACTCCCAATCAGCCAAAAGTTTTTGAACTTAAAAATGCAATTCTTGCTTCTTTACTGGTTCCTTCAACTTCAGTTTTAGGTTTAATGTCATTCCTAAATATTTAGCAGAGTTACATTGGGGGAATATTGATATAGTTTATTTTAATTGGGATCGGATGATCGATCTTAAGATTTGCACACCTTGTCGGTAGCCCTTTGCAGCTTCATCACAGCTTCTTCAGTTTTCTTACCAGTAGCAAGGATTGCAGTACCATCTGAAAAATTACCAATGGTAATATTTGGTAATTACAAATGGTAATATTGGTAAAATTACCAATAATAATGGTATGTTTATGACATTGTTACTATTAAAAATAATATTTTGCTCAAAGCCTTACATTATTTTTTTTATTATTGTAACATAGCAACTGGGTCACATATTAAATAATTAAAATTATTATATATTTTTCCTTCTAGTGGTCTATTTACTCACCTCGTAAAGGCTACTGCGGTTTCGAAACCATACTGTCTCATCTTCAGGCAGTTATACAAAATGTCAAATCCCTCTGTCTAGGTCGTCACAAATTTAAACAAAACATTGAAAACACACGTCACAAACAGTAAACATAATTACACGATTAAAATACACAAGATAAAATTTGGTTTGGCCAAACGTGCAACTCGTCGTTACGTTCCGGATATTCAGAGCGTATTTTATCGTGTGTATTTTAATCGTGTAATTGTATTTAGTTTTTGTGATGTGTATTTTCAATGTTTTGTTTAACTTTGTGACGACCTCGATAGAGGAATTTGCCTTTTTTTATAACTGCCTGAAGATGAAACAATAAGGTTTCGAAACCTTTAAGAGGTGAGTAAATAGATTACTAGATGAAAAAATAGGTCATAATCCTAATTATTTAATTTTTTTTTTCTTTTGTTCTATAACAAAATTAACTGTCAAATTTCAAAATGTTTTCAAAACCCTTAGCGATCGGACTCTGAAAACACCTAATGATGTCGAAGTGCCAAGACGACTGCCCATTTTAAATTCTAAAACTAAATCATACAGCCAGCAAACAGCGATCCATCAATAAATAATAAACCTTGCCAAATCTTGTAGCGGCCCTACATATCGGTCTTCCACCGGTACGGCTACGTATGGGAGGAGGGTAGCGGGGTGCCATTACTATGCACCCCTTCATTTGCATTGATTCGTTGTGTTGTTCCCTATTATTGATGGGGAATGCACAAACTCCCAAGGGGTAAAACGGTTCAAAGGGTAATTGAAAAGCCCTACTACTGCTGTACGCGGATATCGGAGAGTAACACACTCAAAAAGTTATTGTCGAGACTTCGAAAAATGTCATCAGCATCCGTTGAAGGTCCTCGGGGCAGTACGGGAGGTAATTGTAGCAACAACACGACAAAGGCTGCTCATTCGATAAATTAATTCACACTTTTAAGCAATTTCCATTGCGAAATTACCTATGTCCTTGAACTAAGCTCCTATTGCACATCTCTACATCACATTCTCGTATTATTGCGAAATTAACAGACGTTAGATTTATGGCTTGTCATTCGATAAATTAACTTGCACTTTTAGGCCAATTTCCATTGCGAAATAAGCTACTTTCTTGAAGTGAGCACTTATCGCTCACCTCTAGAACATTACTTATATAATGTTCTGAAAATAACATTATATTTATTTTTGAATTTTTATTAAAATTTTGAAATTTTAATAACAATTTTTTTGCCTACTTACTTTCAGATTAAAAAAGAATGTTTTTCTAAATTTGAAATGGCCGCTATTTTTAAACTGCTGATCGAATTTTATTCAGTAATGATCTGACCCAGGCTATTATCACAATCGATTTTTTTAGTAGTTTGAGTGATAACCGACTAATATTGAGTACAAAACACACACACTCACATAAATGCTATCAAAAAAATGTAATAACTCCTCAAAAAAGATATGGGTTCGATTTTTTTTTATTATTTTTTTTTTTAACGTCCGACTATTGTGCACACTTGGGCTAATGTAGACGATGGAATGATTTATAGCGTATGAAAATGCAAGCCCTGGCCGGGAATCGAACGAGAGCTCAATTCGCAAGGGCAACCCTCTAGGGACAAGGTCTTAGCAGATGGCCTTTCTAATAGCTCATTTTCCAATGGAAACCCGCAAAAATTAAATTAAATTTGGATAAAACAGACTCATTACGTAGGCCATGAACTACTGAGAAACATAGGGATCTCTTTAATGATGTTTTCATGTAGTATAGTACAATGTCTAAAGGTGAGACATAATACAGTAGCTGCAACAAAACACTTTACACAAGGTAAACTGGAATTGAATCAAACATTGGCATCAGTTTGTACGCTATGCTACATATATCCTTGTACTATTATACCGCCGATATATTTTACATTACAAATGCATTCACATAACTCATATATGCTATATTTATCACCAATACTACGCGAATATCACAAAACAAAGTCAAACCATTTATCTGAATACAAGTTTTATATTGGAAGACGTTTTAGATACACATTTTTAAAATATAAGTTGGATTTCAGAGCTATAAAATAATAGAGTAGTAGTAGTAGTAGTAGCTCTATAGAACTTTTATAAATGTGTTTTATCAGTGAATTTCTTTTGGGAAATCAGCATAGGAATAAATGTACGTGTGTGTGTGTGTGTGTGTGTGTTTAGGTGAAAAAAATCTTTTATAGACTACCTGGGGTAGTGTACGCACTAGCACAGAGTGTGGGACACAAATTAAGTTCAAACTCAAGTTATGATATATTGTTACCCACTAAATAAACCACCAAAAGCGTTCCTCTTTTGTAAACCCCCCCCCCACGGAACCGCCGCCAGGCTCAAATTACGGATACCTTCGTGGGTAGGTGGACTGGCTGACACCGCCTACTCTTCTACAGTGTTGGCTCTCCTTTCTCGATCCTCAGCTTCAACCTCTTCATGACCACTGCAGCGAATCCCGCAATGACCCTCCAGTTGACTTCTGAAGCCATCATAGTCGCAACCAGACTTTCCGGTGTAATGCTGCCTCACAGATATGTTTGCAGCTTCATCCTTTCCTCGTCGAATTTCCGACACCGGAAAAATACATGCTTTGCATCTTACTCCACTGCTGGAAGACAGAGGGGACAAGCAGAGTCTGTTTCCAGGCTGAAAAGGAGTAAAAATAGTTGTGTGTGTGTGTGTGTGTGTGTGTTTGGTGTGCGCACGTGTGTGTGCTTGTGCGAGCTCGCGTGCTTGTGCGTGCGTGCGTGCATGTGCGTGCGCGCGTGCATGTGCGTGCGCGCTTGCATGTGCACGCCCGCGCGTGTGTGCCATCATTCTCACTTTCGTAATTTTTGTCCTATTTCATTCAAACTTGGCAGAAAAATCGATTTTGGTAATAGCTTATCCAAGTTCGTTACCCAATAAAATCAGTTGAACAGTTTCAAAATGGCAGCTATTTTAATATTTTAACAAATGAAGTACATTTTTATCTTGAACATTAGGCCTATTGAAGATCTGATTATATAATAGTAAGCAACGTTAAAATGCGTAAGTAGAAATAATAAAGAATTTGACAGATATCAAGGTGTGTGCAGATTTCCATGCTGATTAGGCCTACAATAGTGAGATGATATTTTCAATAATTTATAAGATACAAGAAATATATCATTAGAAATATGCTTCAATCATTTTTGAAAGGTCTCAAATACGAGGCTATTTTAACGGGTTTTTATTACACTTATTATTTTCAATTTTGTATCCTATTTATGTCAAATTGTATTGTGAACAGATAAAATATAAAAACATTAAGTAATTTCATCGTTAGCAGTTACACAATAATATTTAGGCCTATTCAGTTAAAATTATTGTAAAGAAAAAAGTTATTTTCATTTATTTTAATACATTATCTTATCTTGGGTCCTTGTTGTTGTGGCGGCAGAGTAAATATTTGTACAAGAATGAATAATTTATTTTGAGGTTAATTTTGAAAATATTGCTTCGTTACTGAAAAAAAAACTTTCTAAACTTTTCAAATTCTGTAAAATGTTACCTTGAAGTCTTACGGTTTACTTCATTATTTTATGTAGTAACCTGGTTCATGTTTACGCTTATCGCATTAATAAAATGCTTCTAATTTTCACACTTGAATTGTTTGATCGTCTACGGTTAATAGTTAATAGAGGGCCTATGAGAAATTTCGCACTATGAAAGTTTTAAGTAAACACAGCCTTTTGAATAAGAGTAGACGTTGGGGTGAGGGCTGTAGTTGGAAGGTAGGGGAACATGTTTAAAAAATAAATCGGAAAGCGTTTTGTTTTAAATAACAGTCACAAATTTATGAGTCATTGTAGTTTATACATTTCAATACAGATAAGTGATTTTTTAAAATTTTATTTTATTTTTGTTTGTGTTTAACGTCCGACTATTGTGCACACTTGGGCTAATGCAGACGATGGTATTATTTATAGCGTCTGCATTAAAAAAAAACTAGCCACCTCGGTGGCCTAGTTGATAGCGTACTGGGCTTTCACCCCGAGGATCCGGGTTCGATTCCCGGCCAGGGCTTGGCATTTTCATATGCTACAAATCATCCCATCGTCTGCATTAGCCCAAGTGTGCACAATAGTCGGACGTTAAAAAAAAAAAATTAATAGAAATTTTTACAGAATAATACAATACCTGGTAAACGATATTTGATGTAAGAATGTAATCTTGTACTTTTTGTATTACATTTTCTTTAGTGGATACAAACATTTTAGTTGATTTAGTTACCCTTGAAAAGGCTACATACAATTGTGATGATGTTCGTATTAACAATAGATAAATGCACGATAGAAGGAGATATCACAAATATATTTGTGTAAAAATAGTGTTCAAAACATGTGTTTGATATTCGAAATGCTTGTCCTAGCTTGTACGACGGGCTTGTCCCTATACGTGACTGTCAGTAGGGTTACATAACCTGTAAGTTTAATGACTTTTAAGTAAATATTAAATGTTCTAAGATCGATATGCAAAAAAGTGGCAATTATATTTGGATTGTCTATTCGTGATTAATAATTTAGCTTCGTAAAATATACAAAATATTGTATGATTTTTGATCCTGCGCATGCGCATCCATGATGCCGTTTTGCCTGTGACAGTTATAGGCTAAGTGTCTTTTATGTTAACATTTATCCACAAACAGTAAGTCTTTGAGCAAAATCGTTTTGCAATGTCAGAATCCGGTTAAAAAATCTTTCTAAAGATATTTCATTTATGCCTGTACGAAAATTATGTGCTGATAAAAAGCGATGTTGACTCGATGATAGTTGTATACCATTTACTTAGAGCTTGTCGAAATACATATTTCCCCTTCAATGTCTCGAAAGTTACTAAATTGTTTCGTTTAATAATTGCTCAATGTAATGAACAATTGGGGAACTATTAGTACATTCTTGTTTGCGTTTTACTTTTTCATTGGTTTCACCTGGTACATGTTACCGCCCCTTTCATCGCTGATTGGTCCGTTGGTTTGTATTGTATTTCATATTCAATTTTCCTTCTAATTGTATACATAGAGCTCTATATTATCGTTTTAGTAATGAACTTTTAGGAATAATTTAGAATACATTATTATTTTTGTATTTTTTCGTTTGGTTACTTTGTTTCATTACCATTATTACAATTACCATTACATATTTTGGTTCAATGCTTGATTTCTTTCTAGGCCTACTGCTGAAGTCAAAACTTAAACTGTTATATTTGTAATTTGCTATTTTGTAATAAATATTTGTAAATCTACATTTCTACAGTTTAGGCTAGTTTATAATTATATAGCCTAAAAGCATTACCCGTCGCGGCTTCGCCCACGAAACTTAAACTGTTTCAGTAATGTAATAATTAACAAACATAAAAATATATATTAATAAAAGCGTGATTATCTAAACTCGTGATTATTTTACAGTGAATATGAAAAAATATTATAACACGAATATGTTTATTTTATTCAAACGTGTTCCATTCGAATTTAAGAAAATCTGATAAACAATATTTTTCTCCAATACAAACATTTATACCTCATTTGTATTTTTGTTCTTTTAGGGGATGAACGTGTATGAACGTTGTATCATAATTTGTGTTTTAGAATATTTTGTTTACTTTTAAGAAAAGCCGATAAAAAATATTTCTCTCCAATGAAAACACTCTTTTTCTCCAGTTATACCTCTTTTTACATTTTTAGCCTTTTAGGGAATGAATTTGGAAAAAATGTAGAAATATGTGTTTCATTATTTGTATTTCATAGCATATTTCTAGAATATACAATCAAAAAAAATATATTTTTCAATGAAAAATTGTATACCCCTTTTTTACATTTTCTACCCCCTTTCAATCTCTTTAGGGGATGAGTTTTGGAAAATGGTGAAAAATATATTTTATTACTGATATTTAAGAATGACTATGTTACGTTTTAAGAAGGTTAGACAAAAAACATATTTTTCCAATAAAAATTGTTGTACCTCATTTTTACCTCCTTAGGGGTTGAATATTGTAAAATCGTTTTTCAGTTCACCCCTACATGTGGTGGTAATCATGAAAATTTCAAATCTTTAGCTATTATAGTCTCGGCTATACGTTGATTATTAAATTTGGACTGGGTAAGTAGTTTAATAGCGTCAAAATCAAATTTTTGCAAAATCCCTTCTTAGTGTACCTGACATTGTTGTAAGAAGGTACGTTGAAAATTTCAAGTCTTTAGCTACAATAGTATTAGCTCTACATTGAATAATAAATTTGGACTGGGTATGTAGTTTAATGGCGTTAAAATCATTTTTTTGCAAAATTCTTTCTTAGTGCACTTCTACATGGTAACATAAATCTACCCTGAAAATTTCAAGTCGGTAGCTAAAATAGTTTTGGCTCTGAGTTGATTATGAATCAGTCAGTCAGTCAGTCAGGACTTCTTCTTTTATATATTAAGATGTATAGTAATTTATTAATTTTGAATTGAATTATTTTAATTATCTCTTCTTTAATATTGCTTTTATTAGGCCTAATTAAACTGTCTTTTATTTGACTTTTGTATTACGCATAAACAACATTATTCAATGATTTGTTACTACATTATTGGGTAGCCTAGGTTAGTGTTACAACTTAATTTACGTCATACAACGGCATGTTGCCGATCAGCTGTTTACCGTTACCTGTACATAGTTTATTTTTCAAATCGATAGCCTGAACATAATATCTAAAATGTTTATGCTGTTACACAGGTTGATTCACATTCTTCAATCTCCGGGGCGAATTTCATATTTGAAAATAGTTTTACCGGCACTGAATTTTGTCGGTTCAATAAAATCAATTATGTTCAGACGCAATTGAAAAATATCCCTGCAAACGTTTTTAAATGGAGAAAAATTATTAACGAACAAATGCGACCTAAATTCGATCACCGGTTGTCACTTTCAGGCTTATTAGTTTAGGCAAGTAATTAAATTTAATTACTTTAACAACGATTTGCGCGAAATGGAAATCTAATTGTTTTGTACGCGGAAAGCTGTTACAAAGTTAGCATAAATTATCGCATTTGTTTCCGGAATTTGCGGACGAGTCGTATAACACGTCGATGACGAAATATATCGACAATGTTCCAAAAACTGTGAAGAATATTTTTGCTTCCTTAAACGGAACATTTTGGTTTCGTATTCGTTTATTCTTATTCTTAAACTTTCTTGTAATAAATTTTACAAAAGCGCATATCTCCTCTGTTAGTTATTCGATTGTGAAATTTTAATGTTTTAAAAGGGAACATAGTAACGCAAAGAAATGTCTTTGTAAATTAATTAGGCCTATATAAAGTGTTACCATAGAAACCAATGTTACAACATTTTTATTTTATTCAACAGCTGTTACAAAAATTATACTTATGTTACCATAGAAACCAATACAAGAACCTAATTATTATTTACAGCTGATCTATTACCAATAATTTTTAATGGAAAGCTTGTCCTGCGTGGCGTTTTTTAGGCTTAATTAAGAAATGTGTATAATTTTCCATCAAACTCGAGACCAAGATTTTTAAACCTTCAGCCATTTTCTAATTACTAAATGTATATAATTTTCCATCAAACACAAGACACACACACACACACACACACACACACACACACACACACACACACACACACACACACACACACACACACACACACACACACACACACACACACACACACACACACACACACACACATATATATATATATATATATATATATATATATATATATATATATAAATTGCTGTTTTTCCAAACGTCTTAATGTACTGTTACGTTTAAACAATTTTATGAAATAATGTTTATTATTCTGAAGCAATTTATATTTATAGTCCCACGTAGTCATTCACTTGTCAGTCGCTGACATATCCCAGTGTACAGCCTCAACCGAAAATTCCTTCGAGCATAAAATTAAACATATTATATAGAGGTTCATATAGTGGAGGACACTTAAGAGCTTCAAAAGGTTATAATTACAGTTCACGAAACGTAAAGATTAGTGGGTTGCCCACGAAATGGGCAGAGTTATCCTCTACTTCTATACCAGGGTATATTTATAAATGAATATTCATTTTAAAAAACTCAATGTTGTCATGTTTGTTAAATTAACTGAAACCGGTTAGTTGAAGGTTTACTTAAATTAAAAGAAAACATTTCCCTTTTTATATATTTAAAAATATGTACAATTAAAATATTACAATATACTTTTAAATATTTACAATAATATATATTGTTTTGTTTTCAGGTATGTATCCTGAAGTCTATGCTTTAATTAGTTCGTATAAAACAGCAGAAGTGATCAGTAAGTAAATATAGCCTACACTAACATAGAAACTTACGATTATTATGACTGAGTGAACTTCATTCGTTTAATAGTTTCATACTTAATTATAATTGGAAGACAAGTTATTAAAGCAGCCATCATAGTGAGGCCCAGACTCGAAGACCATGAAGTGAGCGCCATAAAAATAACGTCAGGTTTTATTATTTATTTTATTATTTATTATTATTATTATTATTATTATTATTATTATATTATTATTATTATTATTATTATTATTAGGTTATTATTATTTATTTTAGTCATAAAAGTTTCATGGAAATCACTACAGTCAGAAAAAATAAATAAAAATATTTTGTTCAACAATGTACGATAAATACTGAAACGATCTGTAACTAAATCCTAAAGTTGTTAACACATAAGAAACTTAAGTTGTTTGAAATCCTTGAGTGATAAGGCGTACTAAGGACTGAAAAGTCAAGCCCGTTAATGGAATAACGCCCGGTTGGGTTGCTGGGGTCGGGGGGTCCCGTAGAGATCCCCTCCGACCCCCTCTCTGCGGTGGGGTACATGCCCTGGTCACCCTGGCTATTGACTTCACTGCTCGTCAATTATTTATCACCCCCTTCCCCTGACTTTGGATTTGTTGGTGGAACGCTTCAAATCAACGGCAGTTTGGAGGCATGTTCAAATCATTATTATATGTTGCACTTAAAAAACTTGTTTTTCAAAATTGTTATATTTTAAGATCTGACGAGGTTTCAGTGAGTTCTGCTTTAAGTTCGTTAATATCTTCTTTTCTTCTAAAAATAGAATTATGTTTTTATCTAACTTTCTTATCAGGAGTTCTGTTTTAAGTTCGCTAATTATAACTTGTTTTTATCTTTTTTTTAATTAGTGAATATCTGTGAGTTCTCCTTTAAGTTCGCTAATATCTTCTTAAAAACAGAACTATTTTTTTTATATAATTTTCATATTAGTGAATTATGCTATAACTTTGCTAATATATTCTTTTTTTCTAATAATAGAACTGTTTTTATCTAATTTTCTTACCAGTGAGTTCTCCTTTAAGTTCGTTAATATCTTCTTAAAAACAGAACTATTTTTTATATAATTTTCATATTAGTGAATTATGCTATAACTTTGCTAATATATTCTTTTTTTCTAATAATAGAACTGTTTTTATCTAATTTTCTTACCAGTGAGTTCTCCTTTAAGTTCGTTAATATCTTCTTAAAAACAGAACTCTTTTTTTATATAATTGTCTTATCAATGCTAAGAACTGCTTTAGTTCGCTAATTATAACTATGTTTTTATCTAATTTTCGTATTAGTGAATTATGCTGTAACTTTGCTAATATCTTCATTTTTTCTAAGAATAGGACTGTTTTTAACTAATTTTCTTATCAGTGAGTTCTGCTTTAAGTTCGCTAATATCTTCTTTTGTTCTAAGAATATAACTATGTTTTTATCTAATTTTCTTATTAGTGAATTATGCTGTAACTTTGCTAATATCTTCTTTTTTTCTAAGAATATGACTGTTTTTAACTAATTTTCTTATCAATGAGTTCTGCTTTAAGTTCGCTAATATCTTCTTTTGTTCTAAGAATATAACTATGTTTTTATCTAATTTTCTTATTAGTGAATTATGCTGTAACTTTGCTAATATCTTCTTTTTTTCTAAGAATAGGACTGTTTTTAACTAATTTTCTTATCAGTGAGTTCTGCTTTAACTTCGCTAATATCTTCTTACAAACAGAACTATTTTTTTACATAATTTTCTTATTAGTGAATTATGCTGTAACTTCGCTAATATCTTCTTTTTTTCTAAGAATAGGATTGAGTTTATCTAATTTTCTTATCATTGAGTTCTGATTTAAGTTCGCTAATTATAACTATGTTTTTTTCTAATTTTCTTATTAGTGAATTATACTGTAACTTTGCTAATATCTTCTTTTTTTCTAAGAATATGACTGTTTTTAACTAATTTTCTTATCATTGAGTTCTGCTTTAAGTTCGCTATTATAATTATGTTTTTTTCTAATTTTCTTAATAGTGAATTATACTGTAACTTTGCAAATATCTTCTTTTTTTCTAAGAATATGACTGTTTTTAACTAATTTCCTTATCATTGAGTTCTGCTTTAAGTTCGCTAATTATAACTATGTTTTTATCTAATTTTCTTATTAGTGAATTATACTGTAACTTTGCAAATATCTTCTTTTTCTAAGAATATGACTGTTTTTAACTAATTTTCTTATCATTGAGTTCTGCTTTAAGTTCGCTAATTATAACTATGTTTTTATCTAATTTTCTTATTAGTGAATTATACTGTAACTTTGCAAATATCTTCTTTTTCTAAGAATATGACTGTTTTTAACTAATTTCCTTATCATTGAGTTCTGCTTTAAGTTCGCTAATTATAACTATGTTTTTTCTAATTTTCTTATTAGTGAATTATACTGTAACTTTGCAAATATCTTCTTTTTCTAAGAATATGACTGTTTTTAACTAATTTTCTTATCATTGAGTTCTGCTTTAAGTTCGCTAATTATAACTATGTTTTTTCTAATTTTCTTATTAGTGAATTATACTGTAACTTTGCAAATATCTTCTTTTTCTAAGAATATGACTGTTTTTAACTAATTTTCTTATCATTGAGTTCTGCTTTAAGTTCGCTAATTATAACTATGTTTTTTTCTAATTTTCTTATTAGTGAATTATACTGTAACTTTGCAAATATCTTCTTTTTTCTAAGAATATGACTGTTTTTAACTAATTTTCTTATCAATGAGTTCTGCTTTAAGTTCGCTAATTATAACTATGTTTTTTTCTAATTTTCTTATTAGTGAATTATACTGTAACTTTGCAAATATCTTCTTTTTTTCTAAGAATATGACTGTTTTTAACTAATTTCCTTATCATTGAGTTCTGCTTTAAGTTCGCTAATTATAACTATGTTTTTATCTAATTTTCTTATTAGTGAATTATACTGTAACTTTGCAAATATCTTCTTTTTTTCTAAGAATATGACTGTTTTTAACTAATTTTCTTATCAATGAGTTCTGCTTTAAGTTCGCTAATTATAACTATGTTTTTATCTAATTTTCTTATTAGTGAATTATGCTGTAACTTTGCTAATATCTTCTTTTTTTCTAAGAATAGGACTGTTTTTAACTAATTTTCTTATCAATGAGTTCTGCTTTAAGTTCGCTAATATCTTCTTTTGTTCTAAGAATATAACTATGTTTTTATCTAATTTTCTTATTAGTGAATTATGCTGTAACTTTGCTAATATCTTCTTTTTTTCTAAGAATAGGACTGTTTTTAACTAATTTTCTTATCAGTGAGTTCTGCTTTAACTTCGCTAATATCTTCTTACAAACAGAACTATTTTTTTACATAATTTTCTTATTAGTGAATTATGCTGTAACTTCGCTAATATCTTCTTTTTTTCTAAGAATAGGATTGAGTTTATATAATTTTCTTATCATTGAGTTCTGATTTAAGTTCGCTAATTATAACTATGTTTTTTTCTAATTTTCTTATTAGTGAATTATACTGTAACTTTGCTAATATCTTCTTTTTTTCTAAGAATATGACTGTTTTTAACTAATTTTCTTATCATTGAGTTCTGCTTTAAGTTCGCTATTATAATTATGTTTTTTTCTAATTTTCTTAATAGTGAATTATACTGTAACTTTGCAAATATCTTCTTTTTTTCTAAGAATATGACTGTTTTTAACTAATTTCCTTATCATTGAGTTCTGCTTTAAGTTCGCTAATTATAACTATGTTTTTATCTAATTTTCTTATTAGTGAATTATACTGTAACTTTGCAAATATCTTCTTTTTTTCTAAGAATATGACTGTTTTTAACTAATTTTCTTATCATTGAGTTCTGCTTTAAGTTCGCTAATTATAACTATGTTTTTATCTAATTTTCTTATTAGTGAATTATACTGTAACTTTGCAAATATCTTCTTTTTTTCTAAGAATATGACTGTTTTTAACTAATTTCCTTATCATTGAGTTCTGCTTTAAGTTCGCTAATTATAACTATGTTTTTTCTAATTTTCTTATTAGTGAATTATACTGTAACTTTGCAAATATCTTCTTTTTCTAAGAATATGACTGTTTTTAACTAATTTTCTTATCATTGAGTTCTGCTTTAAGTTCGCTAATTATAACTATGTTTTTTTCTAATTTTCTTATTAGTGAATTATACTGTAACTTTGCAAATATCTTCTTTTTTTCTAAGAATATGACTGTTTTTAACTAATTTCCTTATCATTGAGTTCTGCTTTAAGTTCGCTAATTATAACTATGTTTTTTTCTAATTTTCTTATTAGTGAATTATACTGTAACTTTGAAAATATCTTCTTTTTTTCTAAGAATATGACTGTTTTTAACTAATTTTCTTATCATTGAGTTCTGCTTTAAGTTCGCTAATTATAACTATGTTTTTATCTAATTTTCTTATTAGTGAATTATACTGTAACTTTGAAAATATCTTCTTTTTCTAAGAATATGACTGTTTTAACTAATTTTCTTATCATTGAGTTCTGCTTTAAGTTCGCTAATTATAACTATGTTTTTTTCTAATTTTCTTATTAGTGAATTATACTGTAACTTTGCAAATATCTTCTTTTTTTCTAAGAATATGACTGTTTTTAACTAATTTCCTTATCATTGAGTTCTGCTTTAAGTTCGCTAATTATAACTATGTTTTTTTCTAATTTTCTTATTAGTGAATTATACTGTAACTTTGAAAATATCTTCTTTTTTTCTAAGAATATGACTGTTTTTAACTAATTTTCTTATCATTGAGTTCTGCTTTAAGTTCGCTAATTATAACTATGTTTTTTTCTAATTTTCTTATTAGTGAATTATACTGTAACTTTGCAAATATCTTCTTTTTTCTAAGAATATGACTGTTTTTAACTAATTTTCTTATCAATGAGTTCTGCTTTAAGTTCGCTAATTATAACTATGTTTTTTTCTAATTTTCTTATTAGTGAATTATACTGTAACTTTGCAAATATCTTCTTTTTTCTAAGAATATGACTGTTTTTAACTCATTTTCTTATCATTGCGTTCTGCTTTAAGTTCGCTATTATAATTATGTTTTTTTCTAATTTTCTTAATAGTGAATTATACTGTAACTTTGCAAATATCTTCTTTTTTTCTAAGAATATGACTGTTTTTAACTAATTTCCTTATCATTGAGTTCTGCTTTAAGTTCGCTAATTATAACTATGTTTTTATCTAATTTTCTTATTAGTGAATTATACTGTAACTTTGAAAATATCTTCTTTTTTTCTAAGAATATGACTGTTTTTAACTAATTTTCTTATCATTGAGTTCTGCTTTAAGTTCGCTAATTATAACTATGTTTTTATCTAATTTTCTTATTAGTGAATTATACTGTAACTTTGAAAATATCTTCTTTTTTTCTAAGAATATGACTGTTTTTAACTAATTTTCTTATCATTGAGTTCTGCTTTAAGTTCGCTAATTATAACTATGTTTTTTTCTAATTTTCTTATTAGTGAATTATACTGTAACTTTGCTAATATCTTCTTTTTTTCTAAGAATATGACTGTTTTTAACTAATTTTCTTATCATTGAGTTCTGCTTTAAGTTCGCTATTATAATTATGTTTTTATCTAATTTTCTTATTAGTGAATTATACTGTAACTTTGCAAATATCTTCTTTTTTTCTAAGAATATGACTGTTTTTAACTAATTTCCTTATCATTGAGTTCTGCTTTAAGTTCGCTAATTATAACTATGTTTTTATCTAATTTTCTTATTAGTGAATTATACTGTAACTTTGCAAATATCTTCTTTTTTTCTAAGAATATGACTGTTTTTAACTAATTTCCTTATCATTGAGTTCTGCTTTAAGTTCGCTAATTATAACTATGTTTTTTCTAATTTTCTTATTAGTGAATTATACTGTAACTTTGAAAATATCTTCTTTTTTCTAAGAATATGACTGTTTTTAACTAATTTTCTTATCATTGAGTTCTGCTTTAAGTTCGCTAATTATAACTATGTTTTTTTCTAATTTTCTTATTAGTGAATTATACTGTAACTTTGCAAATATCTTCTTTTTTCTAAGAATATGACTGTTTTTAACTAATTTTCTTATCAATGAGTTCTGCTTTAAGTTCGCTAATTATAACTATGTTTTTTTCTAATTTTCTTATTAGTGAATTATACTGTAACTTTGCAAATATCTTCTTTTTTCTAAGAATATGACTGTTTTTAACTAATTTTCTTATCAATGAGTTCTGCTTTAAGTTCACTAATATCATCTTTTGTTCTAAGAATATAACTATGTTTTTATCTAATTTTCTTATTAGTGAATTATACTGTAACTTTGCTAATATCTTCTTTTTTTCTAAGAATAAGACTGTGTTTATCTAATTTTCTTATCATTGAGTTCTGATTTAAGTTCGCTAATTATAACTATGTTTTTTTTCTAATTTTCTTATTAGTGAATTATACTGTAACTTTGCTAATATCTTCTTTTTTTCTAAGAATAGGACTGTGTTTATCTAATTTTCTTATCATTGAGTTCTGCTTTAAGTTCGCTAATTATAACTATGTTTTTTTCTAATTTTCTTATTAGTGAATTATACTGTAACTTTGCTAATATCTTCTTTTTTTTTAAGAATATGACTGTTTTTAACTAATTTTCTTATCATTGAGTTCTGCTTTAAGTTCGCTAATTATAACTATGTTTTTTTCTAATTTTCTTATTAGTGAATTATACTGTAACTTTGCAAATATCTTCTTTTTTTCTAAAAATATGACTGTTTTTAACTAATTTTCTTATCAATTAGTTCTGCTTTAAGTTCGCTAATATCACCTTTTGTTCTAAGAATATAACTATGTTTTTATCTAATTTTCTTATTAGTGAATTATGCTGTAACTTTGGTAATATCTTCTTTTTTTCTAAGAATAGGACTGTTTTTATCTAATTTTCTTATCAATGAGTTCTGCTTTAAATTCGCTAATATCTTCTTTTGTCCTAAAGATAGAACTACGTTTTTTTAAATTTTCTAATCGTTGAGTTCTGCCTTAATTTCGCTAATATCCCCTTTGTTCTATAGCTCGGTTTCTGATCCAACTGGACGGTTCGGTTTTTGGTTTTCGTGTTTTTTTTTTTTTGTATGCATGTTTGATTGTTACTCATTGACCGACTGGTTTGATATTATTATCTTGTATAAAGTCCGAACTATGTTCAAGTAAAATACTTTTCATTAACTTACACTTTGAGATAGCAATCTCTCATTTCACGATGATATTTGTAGTTGCCGGCTAATTCCTATAACACTGGCTGAATGGCAACAGCTATCACAATTTTGATAGATTCACAGAAAAATTTCATAAAATTCCAATTATCATTGTCTCAGTAACATTTATCGTAAATATGGCGGTGACCAGGTTAAATTGGCGGAAAAGTTTACAAACGAGTATGGGCGCTATTGTGGTGTAGTGGCCACTTCCTGCAAGATCTAATGTTCTTTGAACTACTACTACAGACTATTTAGTATGTAAATCATATGGTTCACTACATAAAAAGTACACATGTGAAATTTGAAGAGTTACCGACATAAGTGAAGTTAAT
Organism: Callitettix versicolor; assembly: GCA_022606455.1. Lineage (NCBI taxonomy): Eukaryota > Metazoa > Arthropoda > Insecta > Hemiptera > Cercopidae > Callitettix > Callitettix versicolor. The sequence goes on from CM040188.1 coordinate 20,977,071, forward strand.
GATATATTTACTGAATATATAATTAGTTTGAAGATATGTTTACAAATACCTTGTTTTGTTTAAATAAATGAATGTGTGAACCTACTTTAGATATTATTTACTGTAGTTATAGTAAAAGATCAGTTGTTTTGTATTAATTCGTAACGATCAGCTGATTTCATTGAACAGCTGATAGGCTATAATAAGTTCCAGGTTATGTTGTTAAAACCAGCAATATTAACAACAATTAAAATCGTTTATGTTAATTTCGAATGCATTATAAGTGGTTACAACGTGCACGTGTTCTTCAACTGAGGAAAATACCGTAAACTAAGGCAACACAACGTTTTCACACAATACGCGTGTAGTGGAAGAAGAAAAAGAAAGAGGCTGAAATATAGAGACGAAATTCATTTGCTCGTTCGATCATATTCTTCTGTTCGGCAAAACATGTTTACTATTCACTCCTCTCGCCACAGCTAACAACAAAAGTTGCACTTCAAAAAAATATTTTTTCGGAAATAATAGGCCAACATAAAAACAGTTATAAATCGATCAATTATCTCAAAATCAGTTTATTGTGTTATACATAAAGTTTTACAGTATAAAAACATTCATAACGCAATTGAGTATACCGCATTTTAAATCAGTTTACATTTAATGAGGCCTGAATTGAAATAAATATGAGCGAAATAACATGTGCAGGCGACACGTAAGTCAGCTGATCTATTCCATTAAATAGAAACTTAAGAGAATGAAGTATAAATGCATTAGAATGGTAAACCTTATGAGACGATGTGAGCACTCGCCGCTGGTAGCATCTTGTAGCAGCGTGTTGAACTACAGTTAAATAGGTAATACTACTGTATGTTTTCTCAAACGTCTTCCCCCGTCCTTTTAGCTTGCAGAGTTCCTATCGGTAGTTAGTCCGATTACTTGGACTTTAGCCGCTAATATGGAGCATGCTAATTATAATGGTGGCTGTACTTCTAGTCCGTTCATATTCAGTGTTAACTATTTTTAAAAACTAGTTTATAAAAGAAGCATACGGCTTAGCACGTCTTTTCAAAACCCATGTTTAATTGTTTTCTTCTTCTTTCGATGAGGCCTGCTAGGGACCACGTGACAATTTCAATTCTTCACACTTAGCTGTTTTCTCTTCCGTTCCCTCCAATATTCCTCATCGTTTCACTATGCAGCTTCTTTCTGTCTTCGGACCACTTCACACCAGGTTTCCTCTGCAATCTTCCTTGGAATCCCTCCATACTCAATATCCTCTTTCTAAAAATCTCTCTGTTCAGCGTTTCTTCTTCTTTTATATTATTTCTTTCTAAATTCTAAATCTTTCCTTTCCTCTTGAATCCAACCAGCTGTGACTTTTTATCCCATAGGTAATTCAGTATCCTTTTCGCTAGTCTTGAATCATTCATCCTGTACATATGTCCAAAAAATTGCAGTCTTCTCTTCCTTATCGTCTCTGTCATGTCCTCTATGTTCCTGTATATTTCATCATTAGATCTTAGTTCCCATGTTTCTTTAGTCTTCACTGGGCCTAAAATTTTTCACATGATTCTCCTTTCTAGTATTTTCAGTTTAACTAAACTATAATTTAGTACCAAGCATTCACTTGCGTACAGGCATTCCGGTTTCACTACTGTAGTGTAGTGCCTTATTTTAAGATTTTAAATAAGCACTTTTTGTTATAATAATTTTTAGTAATACCATATGATCTTTCCATTTTGCGTACCCTTTCTTCAACAGCAGACTTCTCCAAGCCATTGTCTTGGATCATTTCTCCCAAATATTTGAATTTGTTTACTTTTTCCCCTGCACCAATATCTGTAACCAAAAACTTTGGAGCGTTTTTGATGTTTGTAATAAATTTAGTTTTTTCTACGGAGATTCTCAACCTGTTTTATTAGCTATTTCATTTAAGAGATTGATTTGTATTGTTGCATTTCTTAGGGTGTCCGACAATATAGCAAAATCGTTTGCAAATGCCAAGTAACTTACTACAATGCCTTTATTTTTCTTCCCCAAAGTTACTGGCGAAATGTTATGTTCTTTTAGTTTCACAATCCAAATTGACATTTTTTTCTAGAACAAAGTTGAACAGAAGAGGTGATAAACCATCACCTTGCCGTACACCTGTATTTATCTTAATAGGTTTTGATCTCACCCAAAAATTTTACTTTTGAAATCGTGTCAGTAAGTGTTTCACGTATTAAGTTTGCCAATTTATTTTTGACCCCAAATTCACGTATTGTTTTATCTATGGTTTCTATATCAACCGAGTCAAAGGCCTTTTTAAAATCTAAAAAAGTCACAACTATGTCCTTTGAATTTAGTAACCTATGGCGAATGATGGATTTTAAGTTAAATATTTGTTCTGTGCAAGATCTACCTTTTCGAAAACCAGCTTGATACTCTCCCAGTTGATTGTCAAGTGATGCCTCTACTCTATTAAGCAGGATCCTTGACAATACCTTATATGCAATTTGCAGAGGAGAGATGCCTCTATAGTTCTCAACATTTTGTTTGTCCCTTTCTTATGCAACGGGTGTATTAGAGCCACTTTGTTTAATTGTTTTATGTATTATTTTTTATTTTTGCTCGTTGTACTTACTTATGATTTCTCTCAATTTAAAATACGAATATTTCAAAATGTAAAAAGTAAAAGAGAAATTAAATTATTTTCATTGTAATAGAAAATTTATAATGCTTATTTATACAGATTTTACAGCTTATTTTTTCAGTCAAATCAGATTTTCAAAATAGTGCAAAATAAAAATTATATTTTATGTGTTATTGTTAGTTTTGAAAATTTACTTCTATCACGTCAGCAAGACAGATGTGCCTCAATTAAACTAAGACGTTTTGGTTTTAGTTTATTAGAATTAATAAAATCAACCAAACATAACTTTAGTATAGTTTTTATAAATATCTGTAACACGGATTCTGAATATGTTATTTTAGCAATTAACGTCGATCCTAAATGTTTTAGCAATATCAAGTGTCTTCTTCCTTCACTTCTATTGTCTCCACCAAAAGACGTATTACTGATATTTGTTTGTAGAAAAGAAAACCTTTGTTTCGGATCTGTTTAGCGCTCCCCCCCCCCACCACTGCCCCGCCAGCGCTTTGTCGATATTTTTCATTCCGACAAATTGACTCGCCCCCAGCCTCACCTGTATGTATGCAATTAATTATTTACCAAACATAGCATTCCAAAAAGCTACGGCGACGAGTTTTCAAAATAAAAAAAACACATCCCTTTGGCATCGTATCACTCGTTTGTTTGGCCGGCTTCCATCACAAGGGTTTTATTTCAAAAAATCATTTCTAAATTGTGTTGTTTCATTTATAACAAAATCGACTGGAAACACTGTTATTTTATTTTAATTTTTTTAACGGCAGTTAATTTTGTAGTTCATTTGTGTAAATTAATCAATTGCAGTTGAAAAAATAATGTAATTATTTAAATAACTCAATTCATTTTTTATCTAATTTTTCTTTCACATTTAAAAATATTTCTTTTAATATACTGAACGCATTATTGGTAAAATATTAAACAAGATAAAATCCAATAAGTCATGTTTAATTTTTTTCCTAAAATAATTTTTTCCCTAATTTTCTACAATGATCAGAGATATATTGACCCGATATTTATTGTCTACTTTGGGGCCAAATTTGATCAAAATCGTTAGAGTAGAATAATTTTTTAACAAATTTTACCAAAAAATATAATTTTTTTAAAATACATTAAAAAGTAACTCCGATATAAGTGCGGGACATAAGTGCACTTAAATGCTAAATTTTAATGAAACCTCGATTTTGATAGTCACTTTTTTCACTTGGGCAATCTGAAAAAGAATATATTTCGAAATTAATTTTCCGCGATCACTATACTCAATTTAAACTTCGTGTAGTAGTAATTTTATGACAGTATTAAATGATTATTATAGTAATCCAAGTTATAGTTAATAGTGCCAATAATGTTTATTTAATTATATCAAACTTATGACTGACTTACGAGAACAAAGTGTTTCCTACTTTTATATGTGCTACAAATTGTATACTGTAACAAAGGTGTAATATATTGCATAAACACACACCCATTATTAGCCAGAGAAATTAGCAATTGGATCGGTCATTTTTTATTTATTTATTTATTTTTGTGTTTAACGTCCGCATATTGTGCATACTTGAGCTAAGGCAGACGATGGAATGATTTATAGCGTATGAAAATGCCAAGCCCTGGCCGGGAATCGAACCTGGGTCCTCGGGGTGAAAGCCTAGTACGCTATCAACTAGGCCACCGAGGCAGTACGGTCATTATTGTAGTACCCAAACACGGGAACTTGAAATGAGAGCTGATATTTTTGACGGATTCGTTTAAAATTGCATAAATACTTAATGTTTTTAGCACTCTTTTGTCTCAGTTCAAACTCAAATTTGGAACAGAAACATAATTCTGTAACAAAATCTTTTTAAAATGGCGGTTAAATTGATAGTAAAAGTTACTACTCCATTTTTAAAATGTCGTGGCACAATCTTTTTTTTTTAAATCTCTGCTCGGTTTCAAACATTCAAGCAGTAAATTACCGTATGTGTCTCAGTATACGATATTTTTTTGTCCCGCATCAGTTAGTGAAGGTTAATTTTTCCCTTGATTTTTGTAAGCCGTAACGTTTCCACTTAAAACTATCGTACGTACAATACACATATGATTAAACACGTTGCAAAATCTGCTAACAATAATTTAACATGTGGGTTTCTATTGTTATTTCCATTTCTGTTTATGCTAATAGCTTTGAATTTTTGTAATGTGGGAAATCCAAATTCATTCAGTTATTTTTTTCTGCTTAACCTATATTAATGACAGTTATTAAGGACGTTGGGTCAGCGTTAACAGAAAGAGTTAAGCATTCAGCAGTAAATGTAATCTTGAACCTCGACCTTCAGATACAAGTCAGTTTCAGCAGGGTGACCGTAGCCTCGTTTACAATCGTGCATTAATTATATTAGTTACCTGTATAGACTACTCATAGTAACAATAAATCGCGCTTGTTTACATTTTATGGACCAACAGGTTTATCGAATAATTTTAAAATGCATTATTGTTCCAGCTCTGCCACGATTAATTTTAAATTTCGTTTAATTATGCATCGTGCAATTAATAAAACACCATTTAATTCCTGAACAACAAATAACTGTTGGCTCGTTAACGTCACCGATTGCAGTATTAAAAATGCAGCCTACAGTTAGTGATTTAATGATGCAGAGCAGCGCATTCTATTGGAATTATTAAAAAGCTAGCAAAACAATGCCTAAAACAGAACTACGCCTCACTTAGAACATTAGTAATTAGTCATAAAGCAAACGCAGCGTAAATACTTTGTTTGCGCAAGCGTTCGGATTTAAAAAAGCAAATCACATATTGAATAATTATATTTAAACATTATTTGACAGATTAATTATTTGCAAACACAGGGTATAATTTTATAAATTGAATCTATTGCAAATATAATCGCGTGTTGATTTAATGACATTTTAGTTTTCCCCACCCGGCCAGTTTTGATTATTATAATGGGCGACGGTTTTGTTTACAATAAAATATGTAATTGTTGGGGCAGAATTTGTATTGGAACAGTGTTTATCTGAATGTCTGTCTGTTCGTTTGTGTATATTGCTGAAGAGTAAACTTCGGTGTTTAGGTTTAGCTTGTCAATAACTTTAAATAATTTTTTCTATTCGGAAAATAACGTTATGGGCATAAACCTCTTACAGTTTCATAATGCTTAGATTGTACGATTTTAATCAAAAAGCACAGATCAGTATCACAAGAAGAAAAATGGCTGGACAACCAAAGTGAAAAATCAAAAAGAGAAATAATTAGTTTTCATTGTCGGATTGTATTGGGTCAGTTATGCTAATGAATTGTTAAACTAAAATTATACACAACTGATATTAAAGACAGTGGACTCGTACAAGGATCTATCAACAAGTCTTCAAAAAAAAAAGATGAAAACAATTTTTTTGAATTTTTTTCAACATAAAACTCTATACACTTTTCCAAGCGTTTCTTCGGCTTTTCCGGGCCTGTCAAAATGTAGGATTTCGGTAGTTCATCAAAATTTGCAACTTGAGCCAATGAACCGCTGTCCGCCGAGCCATTTTTTTAAGTTTGGAAATAAAAAAAGGTCCTAGGGGCCCAATCTCGTAAATACGATGGATTTTGTAATTCCAACTGTAATTTCAAAATTGTGACCATCGAAATTGCGCAGCTGTGCACCTGTGCATTGCCTCGATAAAGATGATCTTTTTCTTTTTCAAATGAAGAAGTTTTTTCTTGATTTCTTCGCTCAGCCGGTGTAATAACGTAGCATAATATGTTTGTTTTTTATATTTATTTTATATTTATATATGTATATATGCAATAACTTTCCAGATATTGTTTTTCCTTTTTCCAAGTAATCGATGCAAATGATCCAAACAACCGTAGCCATCACCTTTCCAGCTGACTTCACCGTTTTCGCCTTCTTCGGAGCTCATTCGTCTTCAAAAAAAACTGTTTTGATTTCTTCTTTTTTTCTGGAGTGCAGTAATGCATTCTTTTTTTTACTTTATGCTAGTTACACTAAGGAGGATGAGGGCGTAGTTCAGAGATGCAGCAGACTGGCCGGTGCTTTACCACATCGACCGCAGAGTACACTGAGAGATTTTTCCACATACAATTTTTCGTGCAAAATTTAAAACACTGTACCTTTGGACTCAATTATTTCGCGATCTTCCGCTTGTCGATCACTTAAAATCATATCATGGATTTTGTCAAACATTTCGAGAGTAATCACCTCCACTGGGCGTCCTGAAAGATGCCCATCTTTTGTAGATGCACGGTCACGCGTGAACTCATTTACCTAATCGTAAACAGTTGCGAATACAGGATCAGATGTGCCGTAAACTTTATCCAACTCTGCTTTTATCTCTTTCGGTGTTAAGCCTTTTAAATATAAGTGTTTGATCACCGCTCGAAACTCGTATTTGAGAAACTATGGAAATCGTACTTTTTGCCGGCTTAGAAAAGTTGGAGAAACGTTTAGACAAGTGTACAGAGTTAAAACTTATTGATCGACTTTCGTAGCTACATACACATATAAAACATCAACTGGTACAATATATACAAATGTTAATACTATAGTATAGTGGACTGGTCTGGGCATGTAGTACAAAGCGTTTGTTAATAAAATCAGTATTTAAAAAGTAACTTTGTAAACAATGTACAAGATATATTTAACTATAAATAATTTTGTGCTGGATGGATAATGTTTTATAACAGCGTCATTTATAGTTTTAACAGTGAGGCCACCTCGGTGGTCTAGTGGATAGCGTACTTGGCTTTCACCCCGAGGATCCGGGTTCGATTCCCGGCGAGGGCTTGGCATTTTCATACGCTATAAATCATCCCACCGTCTGCATTAGCCCAAGTGTGCACAATAGTCGGACGTTAAACACCAAAAAAAAAAAAAAAAAAAAAAAAAATATAGTTTTAACACTAACTTTAATGAATAGGCTACTAACGGGGCAAGGCATCCTTAAGTACTCTTAGTGGGAGATTCAAGTTGTAGATACTTTGGTAGGAAAGAGGAAATTCCTAAACACCTGTTGGTAGATTGTAAGACTATGGTTAGAAGAAGAGCTAAAACTCTACAAACTATGAGAGATCTGCCTCCTCCATGACCTTGAATCCTCACTAAATTCTAGAGGACTTCATGAAGAGAATATAATTGGCGAAGATACCGTAACTGAGTATCTTAGGATTATAGCGAACAGGGCACCATCGGTGTTTCAAGGTCGCAGTTGTTTGTAACCGCTAGTAATTTATTCATTCATCATAATCCTAATTTTTACAGATAACAATAAAATTTAACACCTAAAAAACTACAGGTTTGATAAGCAGAAACTAAAACGCTAAGCTAGGAATGCACACAGAAACAATTATCTCACTGGTAGACTCATTTAAAGAATACTAATAATGTGTATATAAGGAAACATGATGATTTTTACACGTTTAACGTACTAGATTTTTATTTTTGACTCATTAAAAAAAATTCTAGGCGCGCCTAAAGAAATTTTAACTTTGAAAATCATTTCGAAATTTATTGACAATAAACATAAAATTACAAAATACTGTACCGATTCAACTAAAAATATAACAAATAATGTTACCATAACTTGTATAAAGGGTTAACAAGTAAACAGAAAAAACCATGACTTCTCTCGCGGTTTGTTTTGCTTTTTCCATCTGTAGTTCTTGAATATAAATTTTAGATTCGTTTTGGGCAAAACCGCTTCAACGGAATATTTTAAAACTTAATTAATATAAAACAGTTTTTATAACACTTTATAATTTATTTATTGCTTAACAATCTGTTTCCGTAACGTACAAAGTGAGGAAAATAGTGTTTATTTTTGTAGCACCTTACCGTGCAACTAGTTAGTCTTTTAACCGTGTAAATAATGCAATTTACTTGCATGACGTTATCTCTAAGTAACAATGAAAATGTTAATTGATGCTAGAGTACGTTGGAAGGGGGAACGACGGATATCGATTACACATCCTGAGGCTCTGCTCTCGATGTTTTGGCCTTAGAAACAATTTGGCAGGAACCGCGGCCCCAGGCGCTCTTGCCATTAGCACAATTGCAAACTTGGGCTATCACTTTCATAATTACGTCATTGCGTTCGTTTTATTTCTGTTTGTTTTATATAAACCCTTCTTTATTTACATTTTATTAATTAAATCTTCCATTGTGTCCAATCGCGCTTGAATTTCGTTTGACTGAAAAAAATTGATTGTTTAAATAAATTTGATAAAAGTGTTGTTTTGTTTATTATTTGTTTATATTATTGAAACTTAATTACACCGTGTACAATGTAACCTCAAAACTGTTTTATGGCATTAAAACTAAATACAGTACAACCGCATAAAAGCAAAAGTTATGCGAATAGCAATAAGTTGCTTTCAATACAGTGACATAATTAATCAATGTTCTATTTAAAACACTGTGACCTTCAAACCGTTATTAATTAATAAGTACAAAAGTCTTCTTTTAATTATTATCTACAAACTTTTTACATTTATTTAACTAGATGGTTTCTATGTTCATTACCAATACGCCTACACTATAATTTGCCAGTGAAATATCCAAGTTTGTCGCTATGAAAACGAAACAATTTTAAAATGATTTTTGAAATAAAACCGTTGTGATGGAAGCCGGCCAAACAAACGAGTGATACGGTGCCAAAGGGAAGTGTTTTTTTTTTATTTTGAAAACTCGTCGCTGGAGCTTTTTGGAACGCTATGTTTGGTAAATAATTAATTGCATACATACAGGTGAGGCTGGGGGCGAGTCAATTTGTCGGAATGAAAAATATCGACAAAGCGCTGCCGAGGTGGGATGGTGGGGGGGGAGCGCTAAACAAATCCGAAACAAGGGGCTTTGCTCCTACTTCTAACTTTGAGTGATGTATTTGAGGTAACGATTCTTAGGATGAAACGGATGGTTTTGTTGAAAAGTTTGCTGATATTTTTTTTTTGAAAACACTCAAAGAAACCCTATTTGCAAAATTTACTACCGATTGATTTCGTTTTGTTGTTCTGGCTTGTGCGATGACATGACTATTTGAGGGTTGGCGAAATGAAAACAATTTAATAAAAAATGTATTGCTCCCTATTTAATTGCAAACCCTTATTCGACACTATCAAAAATTTTAAACAAATGTTTTTTCAAAGTCTGTTTTCAACTTTCTGTAGCAAATTTGAAAAGAATAATATTCAACAGTAAATCTAAAGAAGAACGTAACTTTCTCTCTGTTGTGACGGAAACAAAATTTTCCCACATTTACCTTTCTTTATTCCAATTATTTTAAATTTGCACGTGTTAACATTTTACGTGACTTAATTTGAAAACCTGATTTACGCATTTTTTTACGCTGATTATTATGGTCACATCAAGATTTCCAAAATTATGATTTTTTAAGGAATTTGGAATGGCCGAAAATTTTGAAATTGAAATTTTCTGGGTAAACAATCACTCGAATACAGAGTAATGGAGGGGGGGCAAGAATGTTATTTTGTCCTTTGACTTAGGTACAAAAACTACTAAATGGGCTCTACTATGTGATTGACAGAACTACATACAGTGGTATAAAAAGTATTGTATGAATGTTTCAACCAAATTCACCATCATGATTTTTTTTTTTTTTTTTTTTTTTTTGAGTCAACGTCCGACTATTGTGCACACTTGGGCTAATGCAGACGGTGGGGATGATTTATAGCGTATGAAAATGCCAAGCCCTCGCCGGGAATCGTCCATCATGAGGCTGTACAAGTTCTTGTAGGCAGATTCACTAAGTCCACCATTTGAAGCTGTACAAGTTCTTGTAGGCAGATTCACCAAGTCCACCATTTGAAGCTGTACAAGTTCTTACAGGCAGATTCACCAAGTCCACCATTTGAAGCTGTACAAGTTCTTACAGCAGATTTACCAAGTCTACCATTTTAGGTTGTACAAGTTTTTGTAGACAGATTCACCAAGTCCACCATCATGAGGTTGTAAAAGTTCTCGCAGGCAGATTCACCAAGTCCACCATCTGAAGCTCTACAAGTTCTTGCAGGCAGATTCACTAAGTCCACAATCATGAGGCTGTACAAGTTCCTGTAGGCGGATTCACGAAGTCCACAATCATGTCCACAATCAGGAAGTCCACAATCAGGACTTCAGTTGGAAGTTCCTGTAGACTGATTTACCAAATCTACCATTATGAGGTTCTCTCACTTCTTTATCAGTTCCTTGTCTCCATCTAAGTTTCTGTCATCCTCTTCTCTGCGACGATGTGGTTTCCGTTTCAGAATCACTTTTAGAAGTCAGTTTCCGTCCATTCGTTAGACATGACCAAACCATCGAAGTTGTTTTGTCTTTAATGTCGTCTACAATGGTGTGCTTAGCATTCATGATTTCACTTATCTTCAATTTTTTATCTTTTCTCTTTTCGACATGTGGCTCTTCGCCAACAGTCCATTTTTGTAGCTTCAAGACATTTTTCTGTTTTTTGTTTCAGTGGCCATACTTCGCTTCCATATGAGATTATACTATTTATAATTGTACTGTATATCCTACGTTTATTTATTGTCGATATCTGTTGATCCCATATGATTCTGTTCAATATCTTATTGCTCTTCTTCCCAATGTTCTTTTATTGCTGTATCTATGAGTACATCATTATTAATTGACATTACCAATTACATGTAAGTTGTACACCGTTTGATTTGTATGTTGTGTTCCAATAGAATATTCCTGCTCTACCCTCCAATGCACATGTACTCCATTTTGTTTAGGTTCACCTCAAATCCCCAATATCATATTCTTCTTTTGATTCCGTATCCTCATGCATTCTAGATCCTCAAAATCGTGCGTTATAACTTTTGATCAACTGCAAAGCAGAAGGGTGTACAAAGTGCTGCCGTTTAATGGTATACCTATTGTGTCACAAGTGCGTTTCCAGTATACCGAGGTAAAGAAGTGAAAAATAATAAATTACTGTAATCAGGATACATTGTGTTTCCCTATTTTTACTCTAATATATAAATATTTATTTATGAGGTGTTACAATGTATTTTTTTATTAGTTTTCATTAGTTGACGAGACAGCCGCGTGCAGCTATTATATAAAGTTGAATCATACTAAGTCCACTTTATACGGAAAGTAATTATATTTAAATAAAAGTTTGCATAATTGTTTCATAAAAAATTCAACAATACCACGTGAATAACTGCTCGTTCGAATTAATTGCAAAAATGTTTTTCAAATGTCAACATGAATTTAGTAATTTCATTTTCCTCGCAAGATTTACAACGCCGAGGAACCTTTAAAGTAATGAAAAGCGAGCTAAATTTAATGCCGTTTCTTTCTCCGACATAAATGCATATTATCCAAAGTGAGTTCTAAGTTATTTGCACGCAAATTATTTTAGCGTATTTCTAAGTAATCGCAGGAAATCGGATATTTGGGATCTTTGTAAAACGTGAATTATACTTTGATAATTAACCAGCGTAAAATAGTAAGACGTAATAATTACGGTATGTAGATATCTCGCTGACGTGATAGAAGCGAATTTGAAAAAGTAATTTTGTTACCCTCTTTCTTGAAACACTGTTTTCACTATGGTAAAGAGATTTTAAAATATGCATCCCAGCAGGGGGTGCAGACTAGCTGAACCTATTGAGAGGATTTTTACGTCACGTCCCTCGCGGTACCGAGTAACTAAATTAAGTGTTACAATAATTTAGTAACACACACTTACACTTACATTTTTTTTTGTGTTTAACGTCTGACTATTGTGCACATTTGGGCTAATGCAGACGATCCTTACACTTACAACACTACACTTACGACTTTAACACTTTACACCCACACTTACATTTAGAGAGGCAATAATAGCCTCAATGTGCTTTTCGCTATTAAAAAAATAATAATAAAAATAAAATATGCATTTTAAACTTACAAATTTTTAAAAAGACGTATATTTCTAAATAATTGAAATTGCCGCCATTTTGAAACCGGTGAATGAATTTAGCTATTTTACAAATATTCATCCAACTTAGAATCAAATCGGACTAAAATTGCGGACTTTCATATATATGTAGGCCTATATATTGGCGGTAATTTCAAATATTCAAAGTTAATAATTTTTGTGTATATTTTTTAATACAATTTCACTGTCGAAATCAGCGTTAAAAATTGCAAAAAAATTAATTTTGTATTTTTAAAATAATTTGAAATTAAGATATTTCTTGACGGTGGTCATGGTTCATTTTTGTATTAATAATTTAATTTCAAAGTGTAACATCCAAATGTATGCATATTTTAATACTATATATAGGAAATGATGGAACTAGATTTTTAAAATGGGCAAAATAATAAAATACTTTCTGAAATTCGCTTCTATAACGTCAGCTAGACAGCTGTGTTTCCCTCATTATTTTTCACGTTCCAACACTTATTGCTTATGGTAAAAATTGATTTTCAAAATGTAATAAAGATGTAATGGTACATTTTCATAAATTTAGTGAAACGTTCTGTATAGTAGGACTTTGAAAATTGCTGTTATAATGCGTGAATTGGAACTGAAAATTAAAGTTTAAATATGAAAAATAAAATGATTTCAGGAAATTTAGGAAAACTTAGAAAATGCTGAAAAGTGTGTCAGACACTGGCGGAAATCATTAAAAGAAAAACTGTGAAATTCTGGAACCGACTTGGCGACTCCGACCCTTTGAGACGCCCTTTAAATCTGAAATTCCCACGATGGTTATTACGGAGAATGGCGGTTGGCGATTTGGTTTTTATTGGACGTCTTGTGCAGTTTAGGTCGACAGTATGGCAGAACGGGAACGATCGGCAAATGGAACGAAGGGAAAGTACATTTTTCAAGAATAAGATTAACCAACTAGACATATTTATGGATCCTATACCATAGTTTTTTTAAATTAGCTTTGCTGTATCATAAATATTTGTGGTAATACACAATCAAAATGAGTTTAAACTTTTTTATGTTTTTAATATATTTTTTGCATTTTGTATTCCCCGCTCTAATTTTCCTTTGGAAGTAAGTAGGCATACGTTAAAAATCACGTCTTTCAAACAGGTCAAAATTCTTACTATAAGTTTTCTAAACGTAGTTATTGTTTAGATAAGTCAATTAGTTAGGAAATATTTCTTGAAAACAATAAACTCAATGATATTTTGAAGGGTTGTTACTGAACCAAAATTTTCAGGCCAGTTGATTATATTCTGCATTTCTCTCTTTTATCGTGACCGGCCTGGAAGTGGCGTATTAAATTGTGAATTTTCGGACTCCATAAACGAACGTAAGCTATTGTGACATAATTAATTAATGCGACACTTAAGGGAATGTTTTCTCGCGGCGAACATTTTCGAAATAACGTTCAAAACGCCCACCTGCTTCTGACGTCACAGAGCGACAAACTGGCTCCCTTGTAAGTCTAGCGCAGAGCCGCTGGGGGATGAAACTCGACGTTAAATGGGACATTTTATTGTAAATAACCAGCCTACAGGCTGTGTAAGCACGCACACGAACACACACACAATTATTAGCGGGACATCGTTATTTGTTAGAAATTTTACATCGTGTCTCTAAGTGACGACCCGCTGGCGTCTAAATAGTATGTCAAAGGGTAGAAGTCGGTATGTTTTTGTTAAGTCACTTGTCCGCTAAACATTAGTGTTTATATAAATACAACACAAAAAAGACAACATTTTAAAAACATTATTAACAAGTAAATTAAAATATAACAATTAAATAAATAAATGAATAGAAACTCGAACACAATCAAATATGAAAAATGAAGTGTAATAATGAAGTGTATTAATGAAGTGTGGTTCTATGCATATAATATTATACAATCAGAATGGATGAAATACTGAAATGCGATAATGGGAAAATATTAAATTAAATAACGAGAGAATAAGAAATGTTACATGTTAAAATGAAAAAAATAAGTAAAATATTTTTACTTATAAACTTTGGTAATAATAACAGAAACTGTATAATTGTATACAAGTGTTGTAAAACAGATGTTATGTAGTAATATCTAAACACATGTTATTTAGTACATGCTTTTATAATTTTTAGGTTATAAAAGGCAATTTTTAGGTTATAAGCAGCAAATTGTATTGTATTTACTTTATACAATACGTACAAAGAGATTATTATTAATAATAATAATGATTTATTTATCAAAAAAAAATATATAATGCATAATTAAGTATTTTAAAATAGACTGTCTGCCGGTATACTTTTTGTAAACTTACACATCTACTTGCATTCTAAGTATATCAATTTCAATATCATTTTTTAGGGCTGGTTGTGATGTTGGATTTTGCGCGTAATGCGAGTGCACAAATTTATATTGGTAGTTATCGTAAAAGATCAGTGGTTCTATGTTAATTCGTAATAATCAGCTGATTTCTTTGAACAGCTGGATAGGTTATAACAACTTTTAGGTTATGTTGTTAAAAACTAACGATGGTAATTTTAGTAAAAGATCAGTGGTTCTATGTTAATTCGTAATAATCAGCTGATTTCTTTGAACAGCTGGATAGGTTATAACAACTTTTTGGTTATGTTGTTAAAAAACTAGCTACGATAATTTGTCGATTTTTCGAAAATATTACCGTAATTAAAATAATAAGGCAGAGAAAACGGTTTGATTTTGATTTTTGTTTCAATAATAGAAATAACATTAATTTATAGGCTGAAATTTTATTTTAGATTATTTATTTTAATATAGTGTTACATTAATACTTTTTTATAACTAATTTGCATTAAAAACCATTAAAAATAAATGTTAAGACTATTATTAATAATTAATTTTCTTTATTAAAACGTACCTATACAGTCGTGCCTGTTGAACATACCGAACCAGGTAAACCCAATCGCTTTCGTTTTAAATACCCATTAAATTCCTTTCTTGAAAGTTCTATTTTTCTGAAAAACAGTTTCGTAAAGCCTGCCACTAGATGATTGACATTTTTCTCTTTCAGGTTATATAAAGAGCAGTCAAAAATACATAAAAGCAGTGCATACATGATGAATGTAATTATCAATGAATAACAACGTTTATACTGCAAAATCTTATTAAAAACAATTAGCGAAAAAAGGAGAAATTACAATTTATTTTCTTACAGCTTTATAAAAAGAAATGTAAATAATTCTGGTTCTGGAATAAAACTATATATTGAATGCATATTCTTACACAAATAGCATAACCATGCGTAAAACCTTTACTAATGCATACTCAGCCGTAGAGTTCTAAATGCATGGAAACCATAATTAACTTCATCCTCAATATAAACATTAATTACCTATTTAAATTCCAAACCATTGTTCACATCTCCAGTTAATTGTTTATCATAACTTTAACAATTGTATTCTTAACAATTAACCCTGATTAACGTGATATCAGTAATTTATTATCTGTTCATCTGCAATTTTATCGTTTTTCTCTTCAAAATCTTCTTACTGTATCATTAGCTACAGTGATGGTTACTAACCAACGTAAAAACATTCACTGTGCCTTAGTGAACCAAAGTCCTGTTGTTCGATACAGGTGCCTGATGTTTCCGTGAAAGCTAATACAAAGCTGTTAACTTGGCAAATCTTCCGAACTCCATATTGTTTTTTGAAGTGACTACTTCTTTACGCCCGATACGGTAAATTGTGTGGTGCAGTGAAATCGAACTGACAGTAACGGAAAGGAAGAGTTACAAAATTCATGACAGCTGTTGGTTGAAACAGCTGGTTATCAGTTACCAGTCGGTGAATAACAATAATACGTATTATAGAATCAAACATCTCGACCATAGATAAACTACTTATTTCGAATACTGAAAGGCGAAAGTGATTATTTGATATATTAATATCAAATAAAATAATGATATAATCAGAAGTTTTAAAATGTTAAAATTAATAAAACGAAAGAAATATTATTGAGGCTAGTCAGTAACTTACAATAACATGTATTACAAAATCAAACCACTTGACCATAGATAAACTAGATCAAATACTGAAAGGCGATAATAGGAAAATATTAAATTAAATAACGATAGAATAAGAAGTTGTACATGTTAAAATGAACAAAATAAGTAAAATATTTTTATTTATAAACTTTGGTAATAATAATAGAAACTGTATAATTGTATAAAGTGTTGTAAAATAGATGTTATGTAGTAATATTTAAACACATGTTACTTAGCACATGCTTGTAAAATTTTTAGGTTATAAAAGGCAATTTCACGTTCTGAAGGCAGTTTGTATAGAATATAGACAGTTAATTAAACGGATATAAGTTCCAAAAAGGAATCGAATGAAAGTTTAAATGATGAAGGCAATTCAAGGCACGGAAATGTTGCATAAACGGTAAAAAAAATTGTAGCAATGTTTCTGAAATATGTAGAGATTACCAAGAAAGACGAAGTGAATAAAAATTTAGAAGGAAATAGCGATTCAGCGTTATATCGATTTGTACTCACATGTAACACGCTTAGTGTCTACGTATCAAGTTTTGTTTTAGTATCTTTGGGGCGTAAGATTTGAGTGAGGGTATTAGAACATTTTTCGGAAAATCTTTAAAGCGTGGGTAATATAATAGTTTATTCTTGTTTTGTCTCCAAGTTTAGAAGTCACGAAACAATTTTAATAAACTGTAAAATATGTTTAGGCATTGAAATAAAATTTAACTATCGATTGATAGATTCATTGAAGGACCTCAGTTAGGAGAGTCCCAAATCCTAACATGTGTTAGCGGTAAGAATAAAGCAACGGCAGTAACCGGGGTTAGAACCTTGAGGTGCTCAGTTTAAAGAAGCAGCAAATGGACCAATGCCTTAGCCACATCGACCCCCAGGATATTTCCCGGTGATACACGTATTATATTGATAGCTAGTGGTGGGGCAGAAAACACCAAACTGTTAAAAAAAACTGCTTTACTATAAACGACAAACAAACTGCTTTTTCAAACGGAAACAAGCAGTTTGATTTGGACTGGTTTATGATTTGTTAAACAAGGAACGGATTGTTCTATTTGAAAGTTGCCGCAATCGCTAAAACTGTTTTCCTGCTGTTTGCCTGCTAACTGCTTTTCTTCTACCTGCTTTTATGCTTTTCCCTTTATTCCAAAGTTGCTTGTTGCTTGTAGTGAAATAAGAACTGTTAAGTCAATGTCAACGTTTATCTTTATTTTGTTGCGAGTTGTAGTAACAACCTCTCACATTTTGTAGATACAGAGCCTAATTTTATTTAAACATATTTTTTATATTTATTATCAATCATCAATACTTTTTAATCAACTAAAAATATTCTAAATCGTTTGCATTTTGGTAAATATGCAAAGGACTATTTAATTTTTAAGTAAAAAAAAAGAATGCTTCTATTAGAAACTCATTGCATTTTGTAAATATAAAATGGCATACATAATTATTACGTTTTGCGAATGTAATTTAATTATTACTACACTTATAAGGATTATTGTTATCCTTTCTAAATGCTTTATACCCAAAAACAATTTAAGGACATGGTGGTAATGGGAATGAAAAAGTAATCTTAGAAAACTGAACGTATGTGCTTTATGTTTTAGCTGCTAATACAACTTTGAGTTTCAGTTTTCTAAACCTGTTTTTTTCCAACTGTTTTAAAAAGCAGCTATTTTTCCTCAACAAACAGTTTGTTGACGTTTTGTAAAAATAGCAGAAACACCCACCCCTTTTGGTAGCACGCACTACCACATAATATATCATCATATGTATTTCAACTGTAACTTAACGTTGCCTTTTCAGTGCATTATCTTTGTCCTATCAGCACTATAATTGCCTTAACAGTACTTTGTCTTTATCTATTCAGCATTATAAATGTCTCGGAGTTTAATTATTGCTTTATCAGCTCATTAAACCTCATCAGCAAATATTATTATCTCAAAATCTTATAATTTGGCTTACCGTCAACTTATTCTACGTAGTATAATATCTTACATTGTCCTATAATTGTGCTATTGGCACATTATTTTTATCTATCTGCATTGTGATTGTCTCAGAGTCTTCTAATTGCTTTATCAACAATTTTTCCTTATCTCATAACAGGGTACATATGTACTAACAACTTACATTTTATTATCAGAGTTATCATTGTCCGAGTGCCTTATAATAATTGTCTTATCAACACATTTTGTCTCACCAGTCCTTTGATTACCTCAGAATCTTATAATTGTTGTATCATCATTGTCTCTTTGTCTCATAAGTTCTTAAATTTTCTTAGATCCTTTCGATTATATTTTGACACCTTTTCTTCTATGATAATCAATGTCATTGTCTCAATATCTTAAAAATAATGTTGACACATTATTTTTATCTCACCAGTCCTTTGATTATCTTACAATGTATAATTGTTGTATTATCATTGCCTCTTTGTCTCATACCACGCAGGGGGTGCAGACTAGCTGCACCTATTGAGAGGATTTAGACGTCCCTCGTGGTACCCGAATCTAACACACACTTACATTTACAACACTACACTTACAAATTTAACACTTTACACTCACATTTACATTTAGGGAGGCGATAATAGTCTAAATGTGCTTTCTGCCTTAAATAAAAAAATCTTTGTCTCATAAAATCTTAAATGTTCTAAGTTCCTTTTAATTGTGTTTTAAAAAATTATCGTGTATCATCACTGTTATCATTGCCTCAGTGCCTTAAAATATTGTCTTATTAACAATTTATTTTTATCTCACCAGTTCGTTATCTTAGAACCTTATAACTATTGTATAATTATTGCCTTTTTGTCTCATAAGATCTTACATTTCCTCAGATACTTTTAATTGTATTTTAACACCTTATAGTGTGTCATCTCTCTTTATCATTGTCTCAGTGCCTTAAAATATTATTTTATCAACACATTATAAAGGCTAGCCTTAGGTTAAGTAGAAAAGAGGACTTAATAGTCCTAACTTTCCCTGAAATAAAGACAATTTTCAGTAATTCATTAATTCACATTTTTTTTCTCAATGCCTTATAATTGAGAGTTAGCACTCGGTGTATGTCTCATAAGAGCTTACTTTTCTCTCAAAGCCTTGTAATTATTTGTCATTTCAGCAACTTACTTTCTCTGATAAGTGTCTCACATTGTCTCAGAATATTATAATTTTCTTATCGCACGAAACAGCAGTGTTTTGAATTAATTACCAAAAATACAGTATACATATTGAAACGTACAACACATATAAATCTATTTTCTGCTCAGATGAAAAGAGGGAACTTAAAGGATGATTCGACCCAAATACGCGGTTACATAAATCGATATAAACGGGAATCGATTTTATCGTTGCCTTTAGATGTGATTATACGTTCCGTGAGGTATTTTAAGTTAGTACTGTCGCGCGACCAGGTTTAAAGTTTTCACTCTGTCCAAATGTTAGCAGAGTTTTTAAACGTTATTAATATACACGAAATATTTTAAATAAACTGTTTTTTTATATATACATACAGGTGAAAAAAGTATAATTTTACTTTGTTGAATAAATCGAACGAATCCGCAAATACATTTCAATCAAACAATTGTAATTGAAATGCGGATTATACGAAAAAATATTTCCAATCAATTTACTTTATAGCACTTCATAAAAACCAAACACGATTAAATGTAGTGCGGCCCAAACCTAATGCTTTACAGATCGTTATATTTTGTAATTTATATAAAACTTTTATTCCCTGCAATATATGATGAATAAAACGTCTGATGATAGATTTTCATATTTTTATGGATTTATCCGTTTTGCAAGCCTCGTGTGTGAAGATGCGGTTTTTACTTGGGTGTCTGTATACTGGAGACTAAAACGAAATCTAATCCTGGAGTAAAAATTGAAAAATTAGTACTGAAAGGAGAGTACGTTAATAATAAAATGAAATTTACTGTTGAGCAATGTGTCGAAAAGAGAAAAGGAAGTCAAACGTTAAAATAAAATTGATTATGTCGAGATTCACCTTTTGTAAATTTATTTTATTTTGTTTTGTTTCACACTATTATGACTGAAATTATGAAAACATTTCATAAACATATTTGCAGAAACTATCCTGATTTATAGTTTCCGAAGCGGTTTTGGGAGGAAATAATAGAGATTTTTTTTTGTTATTTCAAGGCGAAAAGCACATTGAGGCTATTATCGCCGCCCTAAATGTAAGTGTGAGTGTAAAGTGTTAAAGTTGTAAGTGTAGTGTTGTTAGTGTAAGTGTAAAGTGTTAAAGTCGTAAATGTAGTGTTGTAAGTGTAAGTGTGTTAGACTCGGGTACCACGAGGGACGTCTAAATCCTCTCAATAGGTGCAACTAGTCTGCACCCCTGAAATAATTAATAACTCTAGATGTTTACATAATTAATGTAAAAAATGAATGGTTTCAGAAAATCTAATCAGTAACTATTTTATTTTTCAAATTCCCCGCAGGGGGTGCAGTTAGCTGCACCTATTGAGAGGATTTAGACGTCCTTCGCGGTACCCGAGCCTAACACACTTACGCTTACAACACTACACTTACAACTTTAACACTTTACACTCACACTTACTTTTAGGGAGCCGATATTAGCCTCAATGTGCCTTTAGCCTTAAAAAAAATCAAATTTTGGGCTGGGGCATTTGCACACATTATCAAGTCTCGTAATTATTCTGGTTACTGTTTACAGTTGCCAAAATGGCGATACTGACTCAGAAAAGGTTTGCTACAGTTAAATTAAAAGTTTTTTTTTTTTTGTTTTGGTGCAGGTTTTTTTAAGACGGGAAACCAGTAAAAGAATTTATTCGGGCAGCAGAAATATTTTTGTGCAACGTAATAATGGTGCAATAACTTTCTTTGTTGCCTGCAGTGATTTACGCATAACAAAACGTACATTTTTTTGTGTGTTTAACGTCCGACTATTGTGCACACTTGGGCTAATGCAGACTATGGGATGATTTATAGCGTATGAAAATGCCAAGCCCTGGCCGGGAATCGAACCCGGTTCCTCGGGGTGAAAACACAGTACGCTATCAACTAGGCCACCGAGGCGGCTACAAAACGTGCAAGTAACAGGTTTTGGTGAGAAGGAAATTTTTAAAAAATATGCGTACAAAACTTATTGGATATTTGCTTACATCACGTCAGCCAATCAGCCTCTTTTATTTATCAGTTAGCAAGTAATTTTATTTTTCACTAACAAGTAATTCAAAAACTGTCTTTTCCATTAAAAGCAACACTTGTACTCTTTCCATGCAAATCTCATAAGAACGCTTGGAATAAAATTGTTTTAACCTTAAGGCCTATACGCTTTGTGTTTGTACAGTAACAAAATGAAAATTAAAAGTTTCCAACTTGCCGTTAAATCGCTGACGGAACTTCACCGACAGACGATTCTAACTTTATAAAATTTCTTCACTTCAAATTAAATAAATCCCCGGGTTGGCCGGAGACAGAGAATAGACGAACCGCTTGAAATCAAACTGTTCAGGGAGCGGGGATAACGTCCTCGCCTTTCATCTTTCATCCTCTCGGACAAAGGAAAGTCTGACCGCAGGCTGACCATTCACTGCAGTTCAATAAGATAAAGGTAAAAAAAATTGTATTGATTGGACTCGAGCCTCTAACAAATTATTGAACATGTTGAACTGTTTTAATCTCAGAAATGATAGCGTAATAAAATTATAGAACGAAATTTGATAGTGTTAATACTGTTTAAATATTTTGGCCTACAAATAGCCAATAAGGGACGTAACAAAAGTTGTAAGGCGTTGTGTTTTCGTAAATAAGACAAAATTGAAAGAAAATGGATATATTTTTAAGCCATGGAAATACGCAATAAAATTAAAGAAATTATACGAATGGAAAAAATAAAATACATTTTGCAACACTGATAAACTTTCATTCAATTGAGTAATTTATAAAGCGCTTGAAACGAACGTTTGAGCAGAAAAACAAATCCAAAACGTTTTGGTTGAAAAACGTAAAACAAAAAAGCTCAGAACAAATCCAGAACACTGTTTGTATTATTTTAGTTTTTTACAGTTTACACTCTAAACTTATTTCAAAATTTTAAATTAGGAAAACTATTTCAGTGTTGCCATTGGTTATTTTCTTTTATTATCCTATTTATTAACTAGCAGTACCCGCACAGCGTTGTCCGTGAAATGTTTTAGTGAAAATTTTATACGTAAACAAGTGTGATTGTTGATTAAAAATTAATTTAGAAAAACTCCTAAAGAGAAATTTTAAAATCCGGTTTTCTTAATGTAGTTCCGACCTTCTTCTTTACCTACCTATAAAAATTTCAGATTGCTGCGTGCCATAGATTTGGCCATAGATTGCGCGTGCCACACACACACACACACACACACACACACACACACACACACACACACACACACACACACACACACACACACACACACAACTTATTTACATATATAAATAAAGAAAGAAAGAAAAAGAAGATATTTTGAAATTTTAATAGTTGGGACTGTTTTCATGAATCCATATGAGAAAGACTGGATAACTTGAAGCTGAAATTGATATATTGAAATTGAATACTTGTATGTCGTTGACTACAAAATATGTAAACATCACTCTAAGTGCCACAAAAAGAATACTGTCCTCTAAATAACAGCAAAAACAGGATTAATTTATAACTATAAAAACAAATTTGTGTGTGTGTGTGTGTGTGTGTGTGTGTGTGTGTGTGTTGTGTTGTGCGCACATTTTACACAATTATGTTACTCGACAAATTCCGATCTACGATTTCAAAATGGCGGTTAATCAAAATCGTAACATTTAAAACTTACAGTATTTTTAAAGCACTACATTTACTATCGTAAGGTATCGTAAGGTCTACACTAACCAGCGTTTGCTATAGTTAAATGGAAAGAAAACGTCTTACGAGTACAACGGTCAGGGTTATTATTTTTTTTTTTTTTTTATTACAAAGAAATCCGCTTTAAACATGTAAAGCGAGACAGTTGCGTGCTGTTTTTTTCAGCATCGCAGACATTCAACTCAAAACGTCATCGAGAAAAGTTTCCCTGATCTAACTCATCCTCGCACATGACGAGGAGTGAACGTTGAACGGACGACCGGTCGAACCATTAATAAAGTAACACGCACGGAACTGATGAAGTGTTATGAATGATTCCTCAGTAGAAGTGTAAAGGCACGAGAACTTATAATCACGTGTATGCTGTATTATTTATACAGAGTGTTACAAAAATACGGCAATAACTTGATTCCTTATGCCCTACGCATTTTGAAAAATGAACAACCAGTCACTTTAAAAGCTCTTGATGCTGTAAAATTTCTATTCGAATATGGAGCGTTCTAGAAACCTGTACGAAAATTGACACGATATTATTGTCATATTGACCTTGAACAAATTAGGTTAATAGTTTAAATTAAAACAATTCTAAACTACTATATCTTACTATGTTCAGTATAGTGATCCGCCTTCCCTAGCTTCGTCAATTCTATTTTCGTTGAAGCGTTTCGGAGAACCTACATCTTCATAAACTATATCTATACTGGTCATCAATATTATGGCCCGTCCTATTTATAATTTTCTATCTCCACCTCCTAAACCTCTTCTATTCAACACGTGTACATTAAACCTGAGGTGCTCGTTTCTGATTGGCTCTTCAAAATCATACGTTTTCGCTCGCTTCTGATTGGCTCCTTTAAAACTTTCTCTTCAACGGTCATCCCTCCTGTTAATTTTTGAAAATTTTTAGATTTTTAAACGTAATAAATGAAGAGATATCATCGAAAGCAGATGTTACGCAAGCATGGACTTTCTTATAGACGTATTGGAAGTACAAGCACCATTATAAAAGTATTGGATATTAGCGGTAAAGTCCAAGTAATTAAACTACCTTCAAGTTTTTTTTCTGGTAAGTTATTA
The DNA here is from genome assembly GCA_022606455.1 of Callitettix versicolor. NCBI lineage: Eukaryota > Metazoa > Arthropoda > Insecta > Hemiptera > Cercopidae > Callitettix > Callitettix versicolor. The sequence goes on from CM040188.1 coordinate 21,001,595, forward strand.
TTATTGTTCGTCCTAACATTTACCATAATTTGTGTGTATAGAAACAATTCACGACTTTACAAGAGTATGAATCAATTTGTTCTCAAACTTTAAACAAAAACTTAGCAAGTAGAACATAAGCATTACATAAATACGTACTAAAATGAAACCCTTATCATGCTTACGTATCGCTGCTGATGGCATCTTGTGGCAAAGTGTTCAACTACAATATAACTACAATATAATAGTACTGCTTATTTTCTCAAACGTCTTCCCTCCTGTCCTTACAGCTTGCAGAGTTCGTAGCGGCAGATTGTTCAATTACTTTGACTTCAGCCGCTGATATCGAACACGCCCTTTATATTGGTGGTTGTATTTTTATTCCGTTTATATTCAATGCACGCCTTCGTTTTCTAAGGTCGATTTGGTTGAACTGCGAACCTCAAGATTGTGGGTTCGAGATGCAGTTACTGCCGTCTATTTACAATTTGGTGCTAACGCTGAATCCCATGTCCTCATTAGTCTAATCGGCATAATGGCATGGTCGATAATCAAAAAGGTGATTGTAATTAAAAGAAATAGTAACGTTTACGGCAGTAACTACATCTCGAACCTACGACCTTGAAGTGCGCAAGTTCAGAGGCACAGCGGAAAAAATCTTTTTTGTGGTATTGATCATATGGCGGTATTAGTTCTTACTTTTCACCTTTATAGAAAGCGTGTTCGATATTAACGGCTAAAGTCCAAGTAATTGGCATATCTGCCGCTACGAATGATGCAAACTGCAAGGACAGGTTTGTGGATGGTTTGAGAAAATAAACAGTACTGTTGTCTATTTATCTGTATTTGAACACTCTGCCGCAAGATGCCACCAGCAACGTATAGGATTATCATTCTTGTATGTTGCACATTAAGTGTTTTTATCACATTATGGTGCTCAATTCTGTTTATAAAATCGACAAACTGAAGTAAAACAAATCTGCTCCGCACGTGTTCATTATCAGCAGTGTTTGAACACTCACAGTTCACGTGTAGACCTTCGGAATTGACCTTTGTGCACCGTCCAGTGTTGAATGCGTAATTATACTCAGTACTTACTGTTTACAATTGAAGTTGGTTAAGTTCGTATTGTACTGTACATATTTACAATATATTGTATCGTCTGTTAAATATTACTGTATTTATTTTAGTTCGTAATAATGTCATATTCAATATATACACATTAGAATGATAACCTCGCTGTTGGTGGCATTTTGCGACAGAGTGTTCAACTAAAGTTAAGTAATAGTACTGTATATTTTCTCATACGTCCCTTGTCCTTGTAGCATGCAGCGTTCGTAGCGGCAGATAGTCCAACTACTTGTACTTTATCCGCTAATATCGAGCACGCTTTTTGTAATAGTGGTTGTACTTCTAGTTCGTTTATATTCAATTGTCGTGTGTATAAAGCAAAGTAGGCGTATCGTATGCATTCTCTTACGAGCAAAACAGCTGTTTACTTTTGCCTTTCGACTAAGTAAATACACTTTTTTATGCAGTTAGCACTTTTACACTTTATTCACTTCTGCTGTTATGACAAAGTATAAGATAAAGGAGGTGAGCTACTTTGCCTAATTTTTACAATAAAGGATTTACCCATTGGATCACTCGCGTGGCATTAGGTGTATGTGTGAACCTACTGTATTAAATTTTTTTCTTGATTTCTTATATGTTTTCGGTATTTCAGATATACCGATTCGGTTAAATAGGGTTTCGGTATTACAAATGTAAGCATTACAATATTTCTTAATATTCTTTTCATTCTGTTCATGATCGACATTTTCACGAACATTTTTCAAGAAATTTCTGTTTTCATATCAGTGTAGAAAGGGCTCAGTTACTCAAGAAGTGCGACCAGTCATTTTATAGCTTTTGACGCCAGCTACACCTATAGGGTGTTCCAAAACCACAAGTTGTCAAACGTATATTTTGTCTGATATGGTTTTAACATTCGTTGAAGCAAGTTTAATAAGAATAAGAGTTTTATGCACAAATTTAATACTCTGCTTTGATGTTCGAAACTATTTTTATTGCTTACTAAACGAATAACCAATAGCGAAACTAATTTTAGACACAGTGTTAAACTATCGATGAGTCAAAACACGATATTCCTAGGTAATGTCTGTTTTGCACAATGAATTTGAGGGTATTTATTTCATACAATTTATTAACTCCATTAGTTATGGTTTTTCAAAATGGAATAACAATTTAGTATTGTTTTAATTTTAACTATTAGCTTAATTGTAGACATTTTCAAGGTATATACAATAATATCGTGTGGATTTTTGTATTTTTTCGCCAAAAATGCCTAATTACATGCCCGTTAATACAATATAAAATATATGTGCGGAAACTAAGGAAAGTTTGGAAAAAAATTGATATAAAAGTTACCCGTCAAAATCACGAAAGTAGCTAATATGTTTTTCACCTCAAAAAACGATTAATTAAATTCGTGTTATTATTAATGAAAACAATAGAAAGTGAAATGTGACTAATGAACATAACTATAGTCCAGCCACTCAGTAAACGTCCTGCGCGAGAATTTCTCGCGCATGTAGGAGAAGCCCCCTCCAGCTCCCTCTAACAGTATAATGACACAGAGTCGGCCAATCCGAGTATACAAATTGTTACTACTCAGCGATAGTGACGGAAAAGGAGGAAGCTGTGGTGAAAGAGTGGGGTTCGACCTCACTCTCGCACATTTTCTTTCTCTGTCCCGCTGATGCTCTTAGCACGCCGTTTTCCAAGCATATATTGTTATCTAAATGAATATGTCTGCACAAAAACGTGTCAATAGTATAAATGTATTGACAATGAAATCGTGATAACGAGCGCATGATTGCTAACTCATTTGATTTTGATTTGCTGTGATCTTGGCGTAGTGAATGCAGCATGTGTCGATGCAATACGTAGTTCCTTTATAAATAACATAAAATCATAAGTTGTCGTAATAAATTTAATCTTTCGCAGGTGAATATCTGTTAATTTAATACTAAAGTAAGTAATAGAAAAAAATATTCAAAAAATCGTTACTTCAGTGCTTTTAATGTCATAAATATTAGGCTCAAAATAAAAAACTCAAAGGGATTTCAGTGCGTGGAATAAACGGAATTAAATGAAAACACGAGTGTCTTTCTACCATTTTAAATTATTAACAAAACTTTCGTTAATTTGATTGAAAACTACTGTCGGAACACTATTTGCAAAAACTTATAATCGTCCTATATAATAATTTTTCAAAAAATAGAGATAAGTCATTCCGTTACATTGATAGAAAAACCGAAATATCTAAAAACGTATTTAAAAGAATTATTGGTATGCTTACATTTGAAAACGTTCAATAAAACACTAGGGGAATCAGTACGGTTGAATAGTAATTTTGGAGCACCCTGTACGTAGATGACGTCAACAACTTTGAAATAACGGTTACTCGTTTTTCTAACATGAGTACGAGTGGATAAATCAAGCCGTCTCCATATATTTGCACCGCACTACATAAATTGTTGTAAGCATTTGCCGGCAGGAAATTAATATAATTTTAGAACGCTGGAACTTCAAACTAATTCCATTTAATTTCAGATTATACATTCAGAGGTCCAAGAAAAAAAGTCATCATCTCAAAAAAACCGACTGTTCAACGGACATAACGATTTTAGAAATGTTCACTGTTCGCAGCTGGCTTTGCAAAGTAACAGATCGCAATAACTACTGATTTGTGTAACTTTTTTTTTGAAAAACTGATTTCCTATCGTAATCAGCATTAAGACCTGCATCAGTTAGCTTTTGACATTTCCAATCCATTTGAAGTATTAAAAACGAGAAACTAGACTAGTTTCTGTTTTAATTTTGTATTTAATTTTTTTTTTTTTTTTTTTTAACGTCCGACTATTGTGCACACTTGGGCTAATGCAGACGGTGGGGATGATTTATAGCGTATGAAAATGCCAAGCCCTCGCCGGGAATCGAACCTGGATCCTCGGGGTGAAAGCCTAGTACGCTATCCACTAGACCACCGAGGCGGAATTTTTTTTGTATTTAATATATATATATATATATATATATATATATATATATATATATATAAGATAAAAAAAAAGTTATAGATTGTTAAAGTTTTGGAATATCCGCCATTTTGAAACTGTTGAATATATTTCGCTAAATAACGAAATTTGGCATATTAAATCCTTAAATGATCAAAATTTCAACAAAATCGGGTGAATCGATTTTTTAAAAATTTTACCGATTTCCGGTTTGTTTTTAAATTTTGCCAGAAATTTGTCCGTACAATTTATTGTAACATCTACAACCATGATCACGTGTCTTTGTGTAATTTTCAACGTATCTGATATTTTAATAATATATTTTCAACATTTATTTCTATTCAATCGATTCGTAAGATTATTCAATGGTATCGGTTCACAAATTTCTATCTTAAAAAAAACAGTTTTTGAAAAAATTTTGCTAAAACGAAACCCTCGATAATGTTTCCAAGTAACAACTGTATAAACACAGTCTATACCATTGGGACGTCTGAAAACCACTTGGAGCGTAACGTCTGTCACTCAGTAAGGGTGCATTGATATCTAAAGAGGGTGCAGAAATTGATCTGTCCGAGTCAAAACTCACCCACCCCCCGTGCCCAGAATACTAAGTGCCGTGTCGCCTTGGCTAAGCGTCTCAGTTTTGTAACACCAGAGCGCAGCACCGCTGTACTCGTTGAATTTCAATTTGAAATACTTTTACCGGATGTATACACGTGCTGAGGACGTCACAACCGGTTTTGCGAAAGTAAGGGCTGGGTGATGATTTTTGTCCGATGAAAGGGGAAAAGTTCATTGGTGAAGGAATATTACAACGCAATAAAGAACTATCAAACAGCTTCGCCTAGCTAATGTTGTATTTAATGTGACTTACGAGTTTCATTGGGTTAAAAAAATTTAAATTACATAAAATGACAAGCACTAATTGAGATTTATAATATCTTTTTTATTGTCTGTTAACTTACTGTCGACCATTTTTAGGGGAATTTCAAGGTTGAAACAAAAATGCAGTACTCGTATGTAAACTTCTTAATTGTATTTCGATGCTGACAATGTTCCAGTTAGTCTACTGCGTCTATGAACTGCGCAGCTTAAGGTTCATAGTTCTAGCTGCAGTTACTCCCGTTGCTTTTTCTGTACTGTTACTTCTTTTCCTTCACAGTCTAACTGGCATAAAGTATAGACGTTAAGGAAAAAATGCGGACTAAAATTTGTCAGACACTCAGAACTCATTGCGCGGACTGTATTGCGGGTAGAGTACGATTTAAGTGTTTCTTTTGAAACGGGATTGTACTAAAATATAATACGAATTATGTTTTAATCATATTCAAATTAATTTACCCACATTGCCAAAGATGAAGCAAGTAAAACCCGTTTTTAAAGTTTTTTGTTGACCATCCAAAACTCGCTTTTGTTCTTCTCCATTAATAAAAATAATTTATGTTGAAACATCCTGAAAACCTGATTTTCGGTTTTGATACAGACTAGGTTTATAGTTCCAGATATTTTATGTTTAATATTTTATTTTGGTTTTGGGATACGAACACTTAAAATTTGGAAAAAACTGACGTTTTTATGTTCAGAAATTAATTTGGAACCAATTATAACTTTCAGTTCCATATAACTCCTCCCCACAGAAGATAAATAAAAAATAATTATTTTTACCCTTAAGTTTAATTTTTTAACTTCGCTAAAATTTTTCGTATATTTTTATATTTTATTGTTTTCCTGGGTTTGGGACGCTGTAAAGATTATTTTCGTTACATTTCCCATTACTGTTCTTAAATCATTCCCAAGATGTATCTGGGTTTTATACAAAGATTCCAAGATACAGTAGCTGTGTTTTACACGATTATTCCAAGATACAGTATCTGGGTTTTACACAATCATTCCAAGATACAATATATGACTTTTGCACCATCATTACAAGATACAGTAACTGGGTTTTAAACAATCATTCCAAGAAACTTATCTGGATTACATACGATGACTTAAAGATGACGTCTGGGGTTTACCACGATGAATGCTCCAACAATTCTTCTTCTAACACCTATTCGCTAACAATTCTTTAAATTTTGAAATTGCATTGATTTTAATGCTGATTACTTTGTTCCAATCTGATATCATTCACATTTAAGATAAAACGTCAAACATCATTTATTTATTTCATCGTAAAATACAAAAGCATTCGCATACATTTCCATTGTGTAATGTTATTGAAATTGTTACTTATCTTTCCATTGCTTATAGTATTACTTTTGTATCTTCGAAATCACTAATAAATACTTTTTTGAAACGATCTTAAGCTGATCTGTAAAATCTGCTTAATGTCCTAAAATCGCCCCAATAAAATATCTACACTTATTACACACTAACTGAGTACAAAGCAATTATAGCTAAATGTTTCCAATCCGTGTTTTTCAACCATACAATGCCCTCTAGCGGGAACAAGGGTTTTCAATCAGTAAATGAACGCCGCTGCACCGGGCTCGCTTTTGTAATTTGATTAATACTTTTTGATTCGGTAATATTCTGAAACTGACCGCGTTATTTAAGCTTCGCAGGGCTAATGAAAAAAAATCCCGTCAAATATGAAACAGCTTTCAAATTGATTGCATTCGATCATCGAAACAAACCGTACAGAAGTCACTGGGGGATACACGCGTACTCCGGTACAAATTAAGTGCAGCCCCCTCTGTTTGCAAACAATGCCCGCTTTGTGCAAACATTGCACGGGGCTTAACGTTTGCGCAAATATGGACGCAATAAATGGCGCAAAAACGTTACGCAAATGTTTTTGTTCCGCGATAAAATCCAGTTCTGATATTATCGGCAAACGAACGCGGAAAATTATTTTGGTTTCTCAACTACAGTTTATCGGATTTTTCTTATACATTTATAAAAGGCAAGCTCGCGGCAGGCAACTCTCTCGCTGATACGATGGGAAGCAAACTTCTAAATTTGCGAAAACTGTACGGTATTTTCTCACAAATTTTAAATTCAAATCAAGTTGAAAATAAGAATATAAACAACTCTGATCTACTTTTCAAGGTTTAAAATGGCCGTCACTTTGAAACGGTTGAAAGGATCTCGCTGGTTATGAACTTTTCTAAGTTATTACCATCCATTTTCAACTACCCTTCAAAAAGTGTTCCTTCAATTCAGCGCCAATTTAAAGGTCTCGGGTTTGGGTCTTACCATGACTCCGCTCAAATAGCTTACGTTCGCTAAGCAACTTAACCTGTTTACTATTTACTACCAGAATACATTGGTTTACGTTTAACTCTGCACTGTGGTTTACACTTAATGAATTACCAATTAAAATTGATTCAAAATGTAAAAAATAGCCAGATATTACATTTAACTTTATCGAAACCTAACGTTGGTATGGTATGTTGAAAAGTTTTGTCTCAAAGTTGTAAAAAATTGATTTAAAAACTTAATAAAGTTTCACCGATTAGACGCTTTACGATATAACAATGGTGGCAATACTACCCCTAATGCATACACCCTGTTTACCATTTTCGTAACTGCAAGACACTGCAATCAGTATTGTTATTGACCTAGAAAATAATAAAATGGAACAATTATTTTGCGCGGAAAATTAATGAGGGCCTCGAACAGTATTTACTGTTTCCAAGAAAGAACAATGTCGTATTACAAGATTTTTCGCCGTCGCCTTTGATCTACATCGGCAGGTAAGGTTGCTAGGTGTAACAAAGGGCCTAACTGAAGTACAGGGCTGAATGAAATGAAGCAAATTTTCGCCGGACTAACGACGAGGGGTTGCTGCAGGAATCAAAGAAATGAAGGCCCTTTGAGTGAATTGAAGGCCGAAGTTTTCTTTGTGCAACGGGATACGATGAATGGCAGTTTTAGGTGTGAATTGATGATGACAAAAATGAAGACAAAATGTGTTTTTCAGAAGAGTGTTTGCGTATCTCGTTTATAAAGGGTGTGATAAAATCAAGGTCCGTATTTAGTAAAAAATATCTAAAACGAAAAACAGTCTGTCTATTTTAACGTCAACGTGTATTAATATCAAGGTTTGAAATAGGATAAACTCGAACTGTGTAATAACATCAAGGTCCCGTATTGTGTATTAACATACCAGTCCCGTCAAGAGTGTTGTACCGTGTACAGCTGTTGCCGATGCTGTTCCTTGCAGGTGCTTCAATATCTTCTCTTGCAATTAGTAGATTAAGTTCTCTTGTTTATTACACAATTTCTTTGTGAAAATAACCTGTCTTCAAAACATGTGTGAGTTATTTTAAGTCAAAATATCTATTTTTTTGTTGATCGCACGACCTTAAGGAAAGATATTTCAGAAAGAATACGGTGTAACAAACTACAATGTTATTATTCTTAAAATGCCATAAACGAGTTTTACTTAGCGATTTGCATAAAAGTGAATTATAAAGCCAGTTAACAACTCCGGGGACTCGGTGGTCGATGTGGATAAAGCACCGGACAATCTACTGCGCACCTTAATGTTCTTAGTTCTAGCCGCAGTTACTTCCGTAGCTCTTCCCTTACCATTAACGCTGATCCCTCGTCTTCATTAGCCTAACTGGCGAAAATTATTGACGATAAAAAAATTAACAACTCCCCAATACTGGCGAGCCTTAGTTATTCTTTATTCTTCGGTGCTTGACTATAATGAAGTTACCATAATAATTTCGTGTGTTTTGTTTAATCGATTAAATCCTTACCACTTCCCCAATTGCAAACAAACTCTTGCAACCACATGTTCTCTCATTATCGATACACAACAATGGACGCGGACAAATCTCTATTGTAATTATGACTCAAAAAACCGGTTCTATAACCGTTAGCAGCTTCAACGTCCGGTAAAATGAAACATTTCAATTGAAATTCATCGAGTACAACAGTGTTGCGCTCTGGTGTTCCAAAACTGAAACGGTTCTCCGAGGCGATACGTCACTTAGTATTCCGGGCACGGGGGGTGAGTTTTGACTCGAACAGATCAATTTCTGCACCCTCTTTAAATATCAATGCACCTTCGCCGAGTGCCTGACGAAGTGGCTGACGGTGGTTTTTCACTTTGTGACTTACAGACTCGGGCGCAAAGAGGAAAGCCTTAAATTTAATTATTTCTTAGGGAACAACACAAACGCGTTGAAAGTTTCAAATAGTTTTTTCCGATTTGGTACAATAATGTAGGTATACATATAGTACAATTGGAGTAATTAAATTATCTGTATATTTGTTTTAAACTAGAATGTAACAATTTGTAACTCAAAATGTTGTCATAAAATAAAAACATAATTTATTATGTTTTTTTATAAACAACGATCTACATCAAATCGCTTGTTCTCACCTCCCCATATGTAACGAATGCTCTGTTGTAAGTGGGGGATGCGATAACATTAATAATTTTTCATCTAGTGTCCCCCAACATTATCAGGCGTTCAGCTGCGTAATTTTTCAGTAAAGCTCAAACGCTTAAGAAATTTGCTCAAAAAAGCGTTACTTTTTTCGGTTAGGGAAACAGAACGAACTGATACTATCACCGCAATAACTTTCTACAGTACAGAGTGGTTCCGCAAAGTGAACAAGTATACAATAACAAGTGTATGTAATTTTTCAGTAAAGCTCAAACGCTTAAGAAATTTACTCAAAAAAGCGTTACTTTTTTCGGTTAGGGAAACAGAACGAACTAATAATATCATCGCAATATCTTTCTACAGTACAGAGTGGTTCCGCAAAGTGAACAAGTATATAATAACAAGTGTATGTAATTTTTCAGTAAAGCTCAAACGCTTAAGAAATTTACTCAAAAAAGCGTTACTTTTTTCGGTTAGGGAAACAGAACGAACTGATACTATCACCGCAATAACTTTCTACAGTACAGAGTGGTTCCGCAAAGTGAACAAGTATACAATAACAAGTGTATGTAATTTTTCAGTAAAGCTCAAACGCTTAAGAAATTTGCTCAAAAATGCGTTACTTTTTTCGGTTAGGGAAACAGAACGAACTGATACTATCACCGCAATAACTTTCTACAGTACAGAGTGGTTCAGCAAAGTGAACAAGTATACAATAACAAGTGTATGTAATTTTTCAGTAAAGCTCAAACGCTTAAGAAATTTGCTCAAAAAAGCGTTACTTTTTTCGGTTAGGGAAACAGAACGAACTGATAATATCATCACAATATCTTTCTACAGTACAGAGTGTTTCCGCAAAGTGAACAAGTATACAATAACAAGTGTATGTAATTTTTTAATACCGTAAATCAGTTTATAGATCTATGAAATCTTAAAAATGTTTTCATCTCGTTCAACAGATTTAAAGATGGCCGAGAAATTGTTGACGACGTGGTTTGACTGTAAATAAAATATATAACGACAATTTAAAATGTGGTAACAATCGATGCACGTATCATAAAACCTTCTCTAGGTTTTACAACGATAATTGCTCATTTTTCAATGGAAAATTGCTTTAAAATATTGTTCTAAATCTTCCTAACGTAATGGAAACACGTTTCGAAAAATTATCTCGATGCAAAAATCTTATTGCGGTGTATGGGTGTATGTTTTGCACAGAGAAAAAAAAAATGCAGTTTTCAAATACAGTTTTCAAATACGGAACGCTCTAACAAATACATACATACATACATACATACACTGTGGTGACGTGGTTTGTTTAGTGATTAGTAAAATGTATTTTCGAAGTGAAAACTTGTACGGTCACGACTCACAAAACATGTTTATTGTTCTTAGTAATTTTAAAAATATGTATTTCCTAAATTTGTGTAGTTAAATTATTTACCCAAGTTTTAATGCCAGGATCACAAATATTATATTTATTATTATACTAAGACAGTATAACTGTCAAAAGTAAGGTTATAAATTGATTAATTATTAAAGTCCCTTATGTAGCCTAAGATACTCAAATTCAGTTTGTGATAGTTTCAGTAAATTTTTAAGTTGTGTACACACACACACACACGTACGAAATTTAATACGAAAATAATTTTCAAGAGTTGCTCTTTCTTGCATACATTTAAATTTTTATAAAAATAAAGAAATCATAATAGTGAAAAAGTATACAATCATGCCAAAAGAAGTAGTCACTTGTGTCGGTCAGTTCCGCACTGTCTAAGGTTTTTATTTATTATTTTTTTTAAACAATGGTTTCACCTTCATAATCAGCGTTGAAATTAGAATCAATTACTATTTTAAATTTTCAAAATCCCTTTCAAAACACTAAAAATAATGTTCATAAACGCTTTATTGTTAATTTTACGAGTATATTTACAATGTATTTTAAAATTTTAAACGCTCATTTTAAACGCTTGTTAAATGGTGAAACCAGATTTTAAAGAAAAGCGCTTCTATCACGTCAGCGAGACAGTAGCGTGCGACTATAATTTCGATTTTTAATAATTCTGTTACACTGACGTGAATACCGTTTCGACGCCGGAGGAGCATTACTTGTAGACACTTTGGTTTTACTAAAACATTTCAATATGAATTGTAAAATAATTCTATAGAATTTTAATGCCGGCATTTTAATTCCGAACTTGTGTTCCGGAATTTTAAAACCCTGCTTGCAAACCTCCATACGTCCCTTAACATAACCAAAGCTAATCCAGTGTATTCTATAAAAACACCGCTGCTTGGTTAAACTATGCCAATAGGGCGTTAATAAGGTACTTTGTTTTCATCCTCCGTGTTTCGTTTCCCCCTTTTCCCCGGCTAAACTGTGTGCACAGTTCTGGTACACCCTGCACTTTAAAGTCTCTTGTCTTTATAGATAACTGCGGCTAGCGAATCAAACAATATAGTGGAGCGTGTATACCATACTTGTGTTATAATATGTAGTTTACCTCTAGTTAGAATGCAGTTTATAGCATTATAGTTAATACGATACTTTTGTTCCACAATACAAAGTAATTTATAAAGAATTGTGAGCGTAGAAAATAAATTTTAAATTTTGTTGTATAAATCAAATACGTTTGTATACAACACAGACTCTGTCGGCCATATTGAATCAATTCTCTATAAGCCTAATGTTAATTATTGATACAGATTACTACGCTATTTGTTAACATAACATTATAAGCGACAAATTATTTTAAATATCTTTTCAATGGGATCGTGATCTGCTTTTTACATGTTGTATGAATGTTTTCCCTTGTGTTTTTAAAGCAAAAAATATAGGAAATAGCTTTAATATGGCCGCCAGACGTTCCCAGCTCATAGCGGTTTTTTCTTGAACGACAGTCCGTCTGTAGGCCTATTATTAGGAATGTGTCTGTACACATCACTTAAATAGAAGTTAAGAAAGTTGGTAAATTATGAAGAATATGATTAATTGTAAAAGGTTTGTATAATTCGCACATTTTCCATTGAAAAACGAGAGCGGCAATTGTTGAACATAAAAATAAGTTATTCGAACAATCATTGGGACCTTAAAATAAGTTATTATAGGTCAGCCGCTTAGAAAACGGCCTACTAAGAACAACAGTGCAACAGAGAGAGTGAAAGGTCCAGTCTCCACTCTTTCAGCACAGCTACCACTTATTCCTTCACTGTGGCTGAGTAGTAACAGTTTGTAGATTCCGATTGGCAGATCGTGTGTCACTGGACTGTATGAGGGAGTTGGAGGAGAATTTCCCTACTTGCGCGAGAAATTCTCGCACATGTAAGAGGCTAGATTATAGAGTGGACATTAGGAGCTTACAATAAGATATTACAATAGCTACTATATTACCTTATGCGACCATCGTGATATTATAAAATAAGCTACTAGATCGGCTATCGTGGGATCTTAAAATAAGCTATTATAGCTGTCACTGTGATCCTTATAGTGAGCTACGAGCGGCCATCGTGGGATTTTAAAATTAGCTATTAGAGCGGGCATCGTGAGGCCATAAAATAAACTATTAGAACATCGTCGTAAGACCTTTAAATGAGCTTTTAAGGCGGTCATCGTCTGATTATAAAATGAGCTATAATAGCGGTCATCATGAAATTCTAAAATGAGCTATTAAGGCAGCCATCGTGAGACCTTAAAATGAGCTATTAAAGCGGCTTTAGTAAGGTAATAAAGCTATAATCGCGGGATCTTGAAATAAGCTATTAAAGGCAGCCATCGTGAGACCTTACAATCAGCTATTACAACGGCCACAGTAAGTTATGAAAATGAGGTAATAAAGCTGTAATCTCGGGATCTTAAATTGAGCTATAATAGCAGACATCGTGAGATCTTAAAATGAGCTATTGGAGCGGCCATCGTGAGACCATAAATAAGGTATTATAGCGGCCACAGTAAGGTATGAAAATGAGGTAATAAAGCTGTAATCGCGGGCTCTTAAAATGAGCTATTAAGGCAGCCATCGTGAGACCTTACAATCAGCTATTACAGCGGCCACAGTAAGGTATGAAAATGAGGTAATAAAGCTGTAATCGCGGGATCTTAAAATGAGCTATTAAGGCAGCCATCGTGAGACCTTACAATCAGCTATTACAGCGGCCACAGTAAGGTATGAAAATGAGGTAATAAAGCTGTAATCGCGGGATCTTAAATTGAGCTATAATAGCGGACATCGTGAGATCTTAAAATAAGCTATTGGAGCGGCCATCGTGAGACCATAAATAAGGTATTATAGCGGCCACAGTAAGATATGAAAATGAGGTAATAAAGCTGTAATCGCGGGCTCTTAAAATGAGCTATTAAGGCAGCCATCGTGAGACCTTACAATTAGCTATTACAGCGGCCACAGTAAGGTATGAAAATGAGGTAATAAAGCTGTAATCGCGGGATCTTAAAATGAGCTATTAAGGCAGCCATCGTGAGACCTTACAATCAGCTATTACAGCGGCCACAGTAAGGTATTAAAATGAGGTAATAAAGCTGTAATCGCGGGATCTTAAATTGAGCTATAATAGCGGACATCGTGAGATCTTAAAATAAGCTATTGGAGCGGCCATCGTGAGACCATAAATAAGGTATTATAGCGGCCACAGTAAGGTATGAAAATGAGCTAATAAAGCGGTTATCGCAGGATTTAAAATGACATATACCTGTAATCGTGAAAACTTAAAATTAGCGACCATTTTTGAGACTTTAAATGAGTATTAGCGTATCCATAGGGACAATAAGTTGCTACGAGATTAGTGTTAAAACTTACAAAAATTACTAATCAATACTTTGAAATCACATAGAAAAATCGAAATGAACAATGAGCACTATTACGTTAATTTTTCGTATTTCTAAAAGATTTTAATTAATAATTAGTAATTTCAGTATTCAAAAAAAAATTCATACAAGAATTACTTTGATACTGTTACGTTTTGGAAAACCACTTCGACCATATCAGCGATACAGCTGCGTGCCACGATTATTGCTCATCTACAAAGGCACGAATCTTAGCTTATTCCCTTTAATAGCCCTCCAAATCCGCAACATCGTTGTGGTATCAACTAATAAATTCACCAAAGCCTAATGTCGCAAATTAGCAATAGATTATTCCTCAGTTATAATTGTTGAATTTCATGAATTCTAGGCATGCAATAAGGATCCCTGCGGTATCCCTACATTATCGTTTGATAGGCGGTTAGCGCCTTTTGACCTTACGTGTAATCCCCTTGTTTAGGAAACGCCTGCCATTATAATTAAGGCCACCGTTAATTAGCCCTGAGCGGGGGCCTCGGCAATATGGAATTAATTAAGATATTTCACTTTAACTAATTTAATTACGTGCCCTACTTAACAGATTTGAAACCGGAGAACATGCTGTGAGGTTGAGCTCCATCAGCAGCGCAGTAAAAATTAGTCTTCTATATTTAATAAATTTTCTATAAAAATCTATTCCACAGTTAACTTGGGATCGTGAATTAGCTAATATATAAATGTTAAGTAGTTGTTAATAAAGTACACCTATGAAATTCTGGGAGTTACCGACAGAAACAAAGCTTTTGTTAATGATATCTTTGCTCAGTATATAATTACTTTGAAGATACGTTAACAAATATCTTGTTTTGTTTAAATAAATAAATACGTGAACCTTAGATATTATTTACTATAGTTATGGTAAGAGATCAGTTGTTTTATGTTAATTCTAACGATCAGCTGATTTGAGTGATCAGAGGATAGGCTACAATAAGTTTCAGGTTATGTTGTTAAAAACTAGCAATATTAACAACAATTATTATAAACGTGTATATTAATTTAGAATGAACGTTGCGCATGCTCAGTTCGCAAAACACATCACGATTGTCAGCGAGATAATACTTTAAACTTCTTTCAGTTCTGTTTAAAATTAACAACGATATCTTTTTTTGTGTGTGTTTAACATCCGACTATTGTGCACACTTGGGCTAATGCAGACGGTGGGATGAAAATGCCAAGCCCTCGCCGGGAATCGAACCCGGATCCTCGGGGTGAAAGCCTAGTACGCTATCCACTAGACCACCGAGGCGGCTTTAACAACAATATCGACGGATTGTTTGTATTTTTTAACCAAGTTCTTCCAGTTTGAAATTATCTCTACAAAAAACTGTAGCATATCTGTACGCTAATGCCTAAAAAAAAAAAAAAAAAAATTGATTTTTTTCGGTGTTTAACGTCCGACTATTGTGCACACTTGGGCTAATACGATGGGATGACTTATAGCGTATGAAAATGCCAAGCCCTCGGCGGGAATCGAAATCAGGTCCTCGGGGTGAAAGCCTAGTACGCTATCCACTAGACCACCGAGGCTGCAATGCTATAGATTTTAAAATCGTTGTCACGTCAACGACTTCAAAAACGAGTTAAAACAAATTGTTAGTAATCTTCCAAATACATTTACATTACAGATTCGAAAAGTATTTAAAATTTCACTATCTTGGACGTTACTTTTGTCAGTACTTATAATTGCAATAATGTTACAATGATTATTGTTATATTATTCTTATATTATATTATATGATATGATTATTGTTATATTATTCTTATATTATATTATATGATATGATTATTGTTATATTATTAGTTAATGCGTAGTTCTTACACTGTACAACTGAAGCCGGTTATTATTAATAGCTGTTGTTGGAAATAGTTTGTGATTATAAGTTTCACAATAGTTTGCTAACTATTGTAATCAATTGTAAAATAACTGCGGCACTCAGCTGTCTCGCTGAAAAGATGAAGAAAATTTCCTGAAATATTTTCTTATGACGCACATTTTTGAAAATCTGATGTCAAAATTATACCAGACATTAAATTCTGCGTAAGTTAGCGCTTCACATTGGAAACACAAAAATTAATCCTGACCACCATAAAATCAATTTCTTTAATTTTGATTAATTTTGAAAATCTAATTTAACGCATTTTACGGTGGCGGTATCAGATTGAAAAAAAGATTCTTAAAGATAAAAAAAACACAATATTTAAAAATTTGAAACGATCGCCATTTAGAAACAGTTTTGCGACGAAAAACAAATTGTGTGCATACTGAAATAGATTTGTGGGCTTATTTTGGATCATATCAATTCAAATTTCTATACGCGAAACTGTTAGCACGCGCGCGCGCGCGCACACACACACACACACACACACACACACACACACACACACACACACATATATATATATATATATATATATATATATATATATATATATATCAAATTTTCTAATAGAAATTTGCTAAAACAATATTCACTGTAAATCTAAGAAAGTTGTCAAGTTGGTAACAATGTCCTGACGCGCGCATATTAAACACGACTTACTGATCAGCAGGTATATTTGCAGTTCTATCCCCAGAAATATCGCAACTTATAATTTATAGTAAGGACGTGATTTCAGGCTGGACGTGTCCTGGCACATCCTTAAACACAGTTCATTTCCGAAACCCGAATCCTGCGGAAGGATGAATGTGTCGTTGCCGAGCGAAACTTGAATCCAGTTGGATCCTTTTCGTCCTTGGCCTAGCTGATACGTTCGGGGTTACTGTGGCGCATGAATGTAGCCTATCACAACTTTCTTTTGAACTTTTACTGGATGAGTGCGTCTAACTGAAAAGTCACGTGATGAACTAATGACTTAATTGCTTTTTACTACTTAGAAGCAAACATTAATTTCAAATTCAGTAAAATAATTTTAGTTATAAATGATTGCGCATGCCTTAAGAATGAAGCAAAACCCGTTGAACTGTATTAGTTGTTTAAACAATATTCTGCTTCACTTAATACTTTTTAAAATAATTTATTTATCAAACTAATGGCTCGTTTTAGTTCCTCAATAAATCTTCAAGTAATTTTACTGAATTTTTATAATATTATGAGTATTTGGAAAACTTTAACATTCAGTTAGAATTATTACATTGGCGTCTGTTCATGACGTGATAAAAGGCTATTTTTTTAAAAAAGTTACAAATATAATAAAATAACATAAAAAACATTTTAGTATAGCTTATAAACCATTCATTTTATAATACAAATACAAAAATGATCCCTGATAGCTGTAAAATTCAAAATTTGTCTATTTAATTCAATTCAAGTTTCACCATAGCGCAGCTATAAAACTTGCATAAATTATTATTTCAATTCTCTTAATTTCATAACATACACAACCATAGCCTATACAACCAAATTTTAGCAGACCTATCATAGCTGTTAACAAAAATTTAAACTTGTGTGGTACATAGCCTACACAACCAAATTTTAGCAGACTTATCATAAATGTTAACAAATATTTAGACTTTCATGGTACATAGCCTATACAACCAAATTTTAGCAGACCTATCATAGCTGTTAACAAAAATTTAAACTTGTGTGGTACATAGCCTATACAACCAAATTTTAGCAGACTTATCATAGATGTTAACAATATTTAGACTTTCATGGTACATAGCCTATACAACCTAATTTTAGCAGACTTATCAAAGCTGTTAACAAAAATTTAGATTTGTGTGGTACATAGCCTATACAACCAAATTTTAGCAGACTTATCATAGCTGTTAACAAAAATTTAGACTTTTGAGGTATGTAGCCTATATAACCAAATTTTAGCAGACTTATCATAGATGTTAACAAAAATTTAAACTTGTGTGGTACATAGCCTACACAACCAAATTTTAGCAGACTTATCATAAATGTTAACAAATATTTAGACTTTCATGGTACATAGCCTATACAACCAAATTTTAGCAGACCTATCATAGCTGTTAACAAAAATTTAAACTTGTGTGGTACATAGCCTATACAACCAAATTTTAGCAGACTTATCATAGATGTTAACAATATTTAGACTTTCATGGTACATAGCCTATACAACCTAATTTTAGCAGACTTATCAAAGCTGTTAACAAAAATTTAGATTTGTGTGGTACATAGCCTATACAACCAAATTTTAGCAGACTTATCATAGATGTTAACAATATTTAGACTTTCATGGTACATAGCCTATACAACCTAATTTTAGCAGACTTATCAAAGCTGTTAACAAAAATTTAGATTTTTGTGGTACATAGCCGATACAACCTAATTTTAGCAGACTTATCAAAGCTGTTAACAAAAATTTAAACTTGTGTGGTACATAGCCTATACAACCAAATTTTAGCAGACTTATCATAGATGTTAACAATATTTAGACTTTCATGGTACATAGCCTATACAACCTAATTTTAGCAGACTTATCAAAGCTGTTAACAAAAATTTAGATTTGTGTGGTACATAGCCTATACAACCAAATTTTAGCAGACTTATCATAGATGTTAACAATAATTTAGACTTTTGAGGTATGTAGCCTATATAACCAAATTTTAGCAGACTTATCATAGATGTTAACAAAAATTTAGATTTGTGTGGTACATAGCCTATACAAAAAAAATTTAGCAGACTTATCTTAGTTGTTAACAAAAATTTAGAGTTTTCAGGTACGTAGCCTATACAACCAAATTTTAGCAGACGTATTCGTAGATGTTAACAAATATTTACTTTTGTGGTACGTAGCATATACAACCAAATATTAGCAGACATCAAAGCTGTTAAGAATAATTTAGGCTTTTGTGATAGATAGCCTATACAACCGAATTTTAGCAGACCTATCAAAGCTGTTAAGAATAATGTAGGCTTTTGTGATAGCCTATACAACTGAATTTCAGCACCCTTTAAAAACAAGTTCTAATATTCAGTAAACAAATCAGAAGACTCATTTCTTGATACTCAGTTTGAATATTACTTCGTTCCAATAACTCATATTCTAATTAAAGTTGGCTAATGAAATAGTTTACTTGTCGGTAAAATAGAGCTCACTAAAACATATTACCTTGTTTTAGGAACACGACCCATTCCTTGTTCCCTATCTAGTTTCCGACATTTTTAATTTCACAATGCGATATCTGAAATAAAATCATAAGACAAATACGATTACAAATTGATCCAATTAGCTATAACCGCACTAATTTGTCAATCACTCCGCGAAGAGAAATTGCAAATCGTTATTTAAATTTAAAAGTTTTTTGTCTGAAGACAAAAATGAATAAATGATTTACATAAAAATGACCCGGGGAAGAACTACCCCTCGCCCCACCCTCACTTCCGGCGTGGAATCCTGCCAACATTATCCCCTTCAATATCCACTTTATTGGAAATCTGTATCTTACATCCCCTGACTGTGATACTCGGTTGAATGTGTTCGTAGCTTTAACAGTGGCTCTGTAGAATCCCGGTTGTGTAAGGCTAAGCGAGGTAATTGTCGTGCTGCAAAAATAAGTATGTATTAATCCGCGTGCATGCTTGTATTTAAGTTATTAACGGCGTTATATCTGCGTTAAATAGATCCTATACAAATATTACAGTCAGTGTATTTTGAGTGGAGCGGTAAGCTACCAAATAAAACATATTACTTAAAAATAACTATAACTACTAAAAACACTGGACCTCGCGGTATATTTTTAATTACTATACAAAGCGCTCCACGAAAGCGCTCGTACTTTTTCCGCCAGTTTAACCAGTAAACGCAATATTTACGAAAATGTTACTAGACCAATTTTATAGAAAGTGTTACACTCTTTCTCCAAGAAGCGATAAAAAATATGATAGGTTTAGCCGTTCAGGCAGTATTACAAGATTTTTTTTTTTGTGTTTAACGTCCGACTATTGTGCACACTTGGCACGACGATGGGATGATTTATAGCGTATGAAAATGCCAAGCCCTGGCCGGGAATCGAACCCGGGTCCTCGGGATGAAAGCCTAGTATGCTATCAACTAGGCCACCGAGGCGGCCTATTACATGAAATAACCAGCAACTACACTCTCAACATTGAATCAGAGCTCGCCATTTTGGAAACTGGAAAAAATGTTACACACACATCTTTCACATTTACACAATTCGTCGTAATTAAATCATAGACTGCCATCTTGAAAACAGGAATAAATGTTATACGTATGTCATTTTGGTTTTACGCAAAATATTTTCGTTACAAATTTCAAAACGATCGCTTAACGCGTACAGCCAAAACTGCACTCACCTTGAAACAGTTACAAGTGGGCGAAGTCTTTCATAACCGTCGTACGGGTTTTATACAAGGTATATCAGTACTGAATTTCAAAACAATCGGTCAATGTGTTTGGCCAAAACTGCGTAACAAACGTACAAACCAAATGCCGAACGGTCGAGTTGAAACAAAAACGCAACTTAAAAACAAAAATAATTACAGCATAAAGCTGTTTCCCTAACGTTATTAAAAAATATCTGCTAAGTTCGTTAAAGTATAATTTCGATAAATAACTTAAATGTTTTGGAATATTACGTTCCATATGTTTAGTTCAAATACTTAAAACAACATTTTAGTAAAACAATTTTCAAAATCGATTGATAAAATTTCATTTTTAACAGTTTATGGCTTCTGATAAAAATAATTGTCTCGAAATATGACTAAACCAAAACCATTATAATGAATTTTAATAGCGTGTTGGTCAATATTGTAAATACGCAGACAGGCAAATATACATTCAAATATAAACAATTTAATTTGACCTCTTGTAAAATAAAAACAGATAAATCCATTCTGGTTTAAAGATCGTTGTTTTGACAATCAAAATACTTTATACTTTGTTTAGTGAAACGGTAAACATTATTTAATGCTCTAAGCGGATTTGTTTTAAAAGTTTACATCGGGACGGCTATCATGGTAAAACCCAGGTCGGCTATTATCAATTGTGATTACTTCTTAAGAGGTTATTCTCGTATGTGTGTGTGCGTGCGCATGCGTGTGTTTATTTTTATTCACACTTGGCAAACAAATCGATTTGGAAATCATTTTAAATGTTTGTTACCAAGCAAAATCAATTCAACGTTTCAAAATGGTGGTCATTTCAGATAACACAAAAACAGAGTTTCAGGGTAAATATTTGCAAAAAATATCATATTACATTTTGAAATTCTATTAAACGAACGGAAATTAATCTGACTGCGGTCACGATTCATTTTCGAACTTTAACATAACGTTTAAAGTTTATTATGGGTAACGTATGCCGATTTGAATCGAACTTGGCACAAAAATCAATTTTAATAATCACTTAAATTTGTTTTTCAGGGAAATCTGTTTAACCGTTTTAAAACGGCGGTCATTTTAACAATCTTTAACATATGTAAATCGATACGGAGAATAATCGATACATTCTAATCACAGTAAGCAATAGAATAATATTCAAATATTCCTAATACAATTAGAATTGTTAATAGCTCGTGTAACTGGTTACAAATCGTTCTGATTAGTACTTCATACAATAACCGCACCTATATAACTCACAGTTAATTAACAGTGAATGTTCCATCGACGTTAAATTATTATTATTTTAATATAACTATTAAAATAAACCAATACTTCCATGGTTTATTTCCAATGTGTAATGTAACCAACTTAATAGCACACAAAGTTTCATAATGTGTTTCGGAACCGTTAAAATTTCGCATAACTGATTACGAACCGTTCCGATTAGAAACTGATACAATAACCATAGTCTTAATCACCGTTATTTAACAGTGAATGTCCTGTAGCAGAGAGCTTCTAGGGTCGTGTTAGTAGCGTAGCTGATCTGAAGTTATCAGGATAATATAACTATCAAGATAAAATGAATAACATCTACATGCTCTATTACCAAGTGTAATATAACTAAGTCAATAACATAAACTTCATAATATACTTCAGAACTGTTAAAATTTTGCGTAACTGATTACAAACTGTTCTGCTTAGGAACTGATACAGTAAACATAGTCTTAATCACAGTTATTTAACAGTGAGTGTCCCGTAGTAGAGAGCTTCGTGTTAGTACCGTAGCTGAAGTTATCAGGATAACATAACTAGCAAGACAAAATGAATAACATCTCCATGCTCTATTTCCAAGTTTAATGTAACAAACACAATAACACAAACAAACGTAGCCTTAGTCACCGTTATTTAACAGTGAGTGTCCCGTAGTAGAGAGCTTCGTGTTAGTACCGTAGCTGGTCTGAAGTTATCAGGATAACATAACTAGCAAGACAAAATGAATAACATCTCCATGCTCTATTTCCAAGTTTAATGTAACAAACACAATAACACACAAACAAACCTTAGCCTTAGTCACTGTTATTTAACAGTGAATTTTCCGAATAAGCAGAGAGCTGCTATGGTCATGTTAGCAACGTAACTGATGTGAAATTATCAGAATAATATAACAATCAAGATAAAATGAATAGCATCTACATCTCTATTTCCAAGTGTAATATAACAAACTCAAAAACACACAAACGTTGATAATGTATTTCGGAACTGTTAAAGTCTCGCGTAACTGATTTGAAACCGTTCCGTTTGTGAACTGATACTGTAAAAGTAGTCTTAGTCACCGTTATTTAACAGTGAATGTCCCATATAAGCAGAGAGCTGCTAGGATCGTGTTGGTACGGTGGCTGATGTGTTATAAATTAGGTCGTGGGGTATGAGGGTGGAGACCGGGGGGATCTTTTGCCAGCGGCATCGTTAATGTATGGAAAACCAATAAATTTGGAACGTCTATGTGTTTGATCGGGAGGGTGGCTCATGGCCCCTTATAATTGCATGTGGCTGCTATACTCACATAGGATAAACGATGTGATATACGCTTATTTGGAATAGTACTTGTGTAGTTCGATATATTATGTATGTCGTGTTGTTCTGATGTTTTGTGTAACTGATAAAGTGACAATGAGTTACTTGTAACTACGTAACTTCCTTGTACGACGAAATGGGAACTTCAATTAATGGGAAATGGATTTCGATATTTTAATGGATAATGTCCGTTTTTAGTTTCCTTAAGTCCGAAAATGTGGTTTTACTTCGCCTTTCATCGTTGTACCATTGTTAGGCTCATGGAATTTCCCAAATAAAATGTTTTTTTTATTTGTAGAACATTAATATAAAAGTAAATTTAAAAAATATTTTCAGTAGAAAAATTAAATTATTTTAAATATTTTTAACGATTTTGACAAAAAAATTAATTTGTTGTAAAGCACCAAAGTATGTTAACGCAGGAGCTATTGACAAATACCGTAAGATCGGCCTAAGTTTACAATCGGTTTGGCCTCAGATCTGAGAATTCATACTGAAAATAATAATAATAATAAATAATCTCAGCACTCAGCTGTCTCACTGACGTGATAGTAGCGAATATCCAGCAATAACCACTGTCACCTTTTTGAAAATATCACTAAATCTACTTACTTTGGAACCTTTGACGTACTCATTTGCATAGTGTCAAAAGTTTTGACAAAATTTAAAAAAATAATTTATGCAGATTTTAATACAAAATCAGATTAATTATTTTTGTTTAACATCCGTACTTTACACCAGTTAAACTACTGAGGTCGAGGAATCATATTTAAAAGAATGGTTCCGACAGTAATAGCAGTAAAACCTTCAGGTGCGCAGTTCAAAAAAGTGATTTTGGTAGATATAAAATGGCCGCCATTTAAAAATTGTTGAAACGGATGTTGAACGTCCTTGCTTCATGCCAGTTAGACCAATAAAGGCGTGAGAAATCGGCGTTAATGGAAAGGGTAAACTAACGGCAGTAACGGAGTCTCGAACCTACGACCTTAAGGTGCGCAGTTTAGAGAAGCTGCATACTAACAGTCAAAAAATGATCTACAGGTTAGAACCGTCGCTCATTTCTACATCTCAGGTCTGTGTGACCATAATAGACGCTTTAATAGATCATTTACCCATTGACATTCGTTACAGAAAATACATAGTAAACCTTTCTTTCGAGATATGTTTGATTTACGCTGAAAATTTTAAATAATAATAAATTTCAGATTCGCCGTCACTGTCATTGTTGACTGACATTTGTGCAAGAATATATCTGACATTGTCAGACTGTAGCAAAGAAGATTGCTAGTACCTAGTTAAGGCCCTGGGACTAAGGCTATCGATTTTAGGCTATTCTTAACTGCAATCACGTTACCCAATGACCGTACCTGGTATTAACATAATCGAGAGTGACTGTGCAATCAAGAAAAACGTTCAGTCTCATCGACTGTTGACACCAGAATGCATCTAGACACTAGTTACCACAAGTTTAACGAATGGAGCACAAAAACATAGCACACGTTTAGGTTAAATTCGCTCCGTTTATATCTTACTTTATGCAAAGGTATTTGTTTTAACACCTTTAAAATGTTTTACGGAAAATGGAAGTGTACTTGCGTGAGAAAATTAATACCCTTTATCCCATACAAGCCATCTTGTTACCAAGAGAATGTAGCTATACCAAACAAACACATACGTTTAAATATTCTCTCACTCTCTCTCTCTCTCTCTCTCTCTCTCTCTGGCTCTCTCTCTCTCTCTCTCTCTCTCTCTCTCTCTCTGTGTGTGTGTGTGTGTGTGTGTGTGTGTGTGTGTGTGTGTGTGTGTGTGTGTGTGTGTGTGTTTGTGTGTGTGTGTGTGTGTGTGTGTGTGTGTGTGTGTGTGTGTGTGTGTGTGTGTGTGTGTGTGTGTGTGTGTGTGTGTGTGTGTGTGTGTGTGTGTGTGTGTGTATGTGTGTGTGTGTGTGTGTGTGTGTGTGTGTGTGTGTGTGTGTGTGTGTGTGTGTGTGTGTGTGTGTGTGTGTGTGTGTGTGTGTGTGTGTGTGTGTGTGTGTGTGTGTGTGTGTGTGTGTGTGTGTGTGTGTGTGTGTGTGTGTGTGTGTGTGTGTGTGTGTGTGTGTGTGTGTGTGTGTGTGTGTGTGTGTGTGTGTGTGTGTGTGTGTGTGTGTGTGTGTGTGTGTGTGTGTGTGTGTGTGTGTGTGTGTGTGTGTGTGTGTGTGTGTGTGTGTGTGTGTGTGTGTGTGTGTGTGTGTGTGTGTGTGTGTGTGTGTGTGTGTGTGTGTGTGTGTGTGTGTGTGTGTGTGTGTGTGTGTGTGTGTGTGTGTGTGTGTGTGTGTGTGTGTGTGTGTGTGTGTGTGTGTGTGTGTGTGTGTGTGTGTGTGTGTGTGTGTGTGTGTGTGTGTGTGTGTGTGTGTGTGTGTGTGTGTGTGTGTGTGTGTGTGTGTGTGTGTGTGTGTGTGTGTGTGTGTGTGTGTGTGTGTGTGTGTGTGTGTGTGTGTGTGTGTGTGTGTGTGTGTGTGTGTGTGTGTGTGTGTGTGTGTGTGTGTGTGTGTGTGTGTTTAGTGCGCTCTCGTTGGCAATTTTTATTAAGTTCGACATCCGTGCCAAACACATTTAACAGCTTCAAATGGCGGAAATTCCGAAGTTAAAAATCCTCCGTACTTGTTATGTTATGGTACATTAGTTTTTAAATATGTTTGCACCGTCTTGACCAACGTTCAAATCAGCGTAAAGGGTTTTTTTACAACTCCATTGAATTTTCGTAAATTTACCAGACTCGGAGTATTTTCGAGTTGGAGCTCTACCCAACAATTATTTTCATTGTAATTTGAAGGTTTATAATATTTGATAATTATAATATTGAAATAACCGGGTAACGCTTTACTGGATTTCGTGGCATAAGGAAGATAAGGGTAATGAGGAGACAGACCGACTGGCTGGATTGGAACCTGCATCTGAGTTCATCGGACCTTAGCCGGCTTTCAGGATCTCTCTGTCGTTGGCCAGATCTGCTATTAATTAGGTGATTAATAATTAAACACCAGGCAAGATGGGATAATCTTTCATGGCCATTCCCATAGTAAGCGCCTCTTAAGCATGGTTCCATATGGAGTTCTTGAAGGGGCAGCAGACATTCAGGAAAGTCAGGGGGCTTATTATTGGGCACTGTGATTTGAGGGTGCACATGAACGGGATAAGTGAAACTGTGTGTAGGTTGTGCAGGCAAGAGGAGGAGACTGCAAGACACGTAATCCTCGATTGTGAAGCTCTTGCTCGTAGGAGGCTAGCGGTTTTTGGTTTCCAGGACTTTAGGGATCTTCTGCAGAACGAGCTAGTCAGTGGATTCTTGAAACTTACTAAGGGCATCAATCTGCTAAACTAGTACTCAAGGGGTTTAGTTTCACAATAGTTCTGTTTATCGCAGTGCCTGCGGTTGTATTATCCCTTCCTCTAGTTTTAATCTAATAATATTGAAATATCATTTTCTAAAATGTTAACAAAAAGCAATATTTTTGGAAATTTTCTACCATCACGTTAGCGAAAATGGTGCGTTTTGCTATTATTTTTTTAATTTTGTCTGATTTAATTAACTGTTTATTTTCTATTAAAATGTTAATAAAAATAATTTCTTACCTAACAGATGAACCATTAGGACAGGGGGCAAACGAATTTACCTTAAAATACGAAAGTAATTGACCCGTGATTTTATCAGGCGTGTAATTCTCAAATGCACGATATTTCCTGTCCGTTAACAATTTAAATATTTCCTTTCTCGCGGAGCGATATTAATAAACAGAAATGTCAGGTATGCCAACATGAAACAAATTATCTTCATTTTCCCTTTTATATAAGCTCGCGTTTATCTGTGCGATAAATTCTTGACATCTCTTAATATTCGCTTATTTGAATCCGGGATATAACTTAATTCGCTAGAGCTTTTGTTTCGCGATAGAATCCCAAGTACTTGCCGCGCGGAATGCGAATCTGTGACGAGATATTCTGGGGCATTATCTGTTCGTTCGATAGTATTGAACCGTAAAGTAATATTTAAGCACTTTTTGGTAGTAAATACATTTCGTGGTAGAAACAACAGTGTGTGTGTGTGTGTGTGTGTGTGTGTGTGTGTGTGTGTGTGTGTGTGTGTGTGCGCGCGCGCGCGCGTGTGTGTGTGTGTGTGTGTGTGTGTGTGTGTGTGCGCGCGTGCGTGTGTGGGTGCGTGTGAGTGTGTGTATGTGTGTGTGTGTGTGTGTGTGTGTGTGTGCGCGCGCGCGCGCGTGTGTGTCTTGGATAGATTAGTGATAGTAGTATGATTTAGCTACGGTAGGATTGCTGGATTGCTAAGCTACCTTCTAATTTCAGCTAACTACGCCGGAAAACACTTAGAACACTTAACAAGATCCTGAATGAAAACTTATACACAAAAATATGTTTCAGAATCGAAAAACCATTAATTTTGGTTTCCTGAATGTAGGCCCCATGAACACATTACCACTATATATGTTTACTGTTTCAGTACACTCAAAATATATTGTAATTGTTGAAAATAAATCTTCAGATTTTGATGGTTAGATTAGTTTTCCAGTTCAGTAAGTCCAAAATAGTTATCTTTGTTTGCATAGCCATGTGGTTCATTTTTGTATTAAAATTTTTGTATTTTAAAATGTAAACGTTGTATTTTAACCGTGTTTAAAATGTTGACGAAAATAATTTAATACAGATTGAGAAAATATGATTTTAAAAAAATCTTAATTTGATGCTGATTTTTTTGCTTGACGATTTGGTTCAAACCATTTAAACATCAAATTTTCTTCCAAAATTTCAACAAATTTATATATTAAATTGTATACGAAGTAGGGTCATTGAAAGTGTATAATATGTTAACCTTATTTTTCTTTAAGTACTCTCCTCCTACATGTTTGTACACTTCTTCGATCTTTCATAAAATAGTTAGAAACACTCCTGAAAGCCATTTTTGGAATTTTCGTTTAGCCGCTTCGTCGCATTTTCCATCACTTGCGAACCAGCAAAACAATTTCCCTTCAGTGTCATTTTCATTTGTGGAAACGGGTAAAAATCCGGTGGTGCAAGGTCAAGAGAATATGGAGGTGTTTTAGAGTGGTAACATTGTGCTGGGCAAGGTATTGTTTCACCATCAACGATCGATGTGACGGGGCATTGTCATGCAACGAATACCAATCGTTCTCTGCTCGTTTTTCAGGTCGTTTTCATGTGACTTCATATCGTAACAAATTCAGGATCTCCTAGCACAGTTCTTTGTCAACTGTTTTCTTTCAGGAATAAACTCGTAGTGAATCACACTTTGGTAATAATAAAAACCTGCAACATCACTTTATACCATCTTATATCGAAGAGATATTTTCCTTTCTTGGTGACTTTTTTTTCTAGTGGATTTTCACCTAATTTCATTTATACCGTCTTCTATCGAAGAGATATTTTCCGTTCTTGGTGATTTTTTCAGTCCAGCAGACTGATGTTTCTTCTGAGGGTCTTAAAAAAGCACCATGTTTTTTCTACTGAATTTTCACCTAATTTCAGTGCTGAAAGTGGCATTAAAGGGGAATCGTTTTGCTAATCGAAAGAGGTGATGGAAATTTGTCGAAGATGTTAAACAATGTTTCTAAAAATGGCTTTCAGGAATGTTTCCAACAATTGTATGAACGGTGGAAGAAGTGTATAAATACAGAATGAAAGTAATTTTAAAGGAAAACAAGGTTAAAATAGTATACGAACTTTCAGTAAATTTGCATTCACCAATTCCAGGATATTTTTGATACTACCTGGCATAATACCTAGAATAATATTTGTTACTACCCTCCTCAAAAAATGTTCTAGAGTTCTAAGTCGGGATTGGGTTTGATTCCGGGTCTGGATTGTATCTTAATGACCTACAAAAATTGAAATATACTAACTCAAACTATATAAAGCAAAGTTAGAGAAGTGACCATTATTTAATACTAAGTACAAAGATTTATCTTCTAAATTCGTTGAAGTAACATTTCGTATGATTTCCTTTCCACCCTTTTCGCACCCTAAATTTTGTCGGCAGTTGTCCGTCCGTCGCGAATGAAAATAAATGACAGCAGTGGGCGAAAAGGGTCAACACACTTTGGAAGGGTTTCTAACTTGGAAGTTATTGGGCCGACATGTGTGGGGATAGCAGTGTATACATTCATGGCCGAAGTTGTATGAAATATATGCTAACTCTGTCGTCCGCGGTGCAAACTGAATATTAGGCAGTTTCCTTTCGTGAAAAAGTGATTATGTTTTACTGTACTTCATTTTTGTGTTTGTTGGAACGTTTTCAAAACGTACTGCAAAACGTTACAAACTATCTGGCCTTCAAAACTTTTATTTGTTCGACTATGTCTTTTTAGTTTAACGTTCATACTTCATCCTTGTTTGATTAATAAGGCCGAGAGATCAGCATTAACGGTAAGGGTAAACAAACTGCAGTAAATACTTCTCGAACTCATATCCTTGAGGTGCACAGTTCAGAGACACAGCAAGCAATAACTGTATCTCGAACCCACAAATTTAGGATCCGCTAATGGTTAGAGACAATCTGGCCTATGGTTTACAGTTCTTTTTAATTTTAAACCACAAACAACAGACGCTGTTGAAAATATCCGCCAATGGCTGGAAAC
Source organism: Callitettix versicolor (assembly GCA_022606455.1). NCBI lineage: Eukaryota > Metazoa > Arthropoda > Insecta > Hemiptera > Cercopidae > Callitettix > Callitettix versicolor. Next base: position 21,031,384 of record CM040188.1, read on the forward strand.
TACTTGACTTATGTTTTTTAGTTCCTTTAATTTTAAACCACAAGCAATAAGAATTGTTGCAAAAATACCCGTTTGTAGACAGACACTATCTGACTTGTTAACAACGCCTTTTAAATTATTATTTTGTTTTTGTTATTTTAAGGCGAAAAGCACATTAAGGCTATTAGCGCCTCACTAAATTCAGTGTGAGTGTAAAGTGTTAAAGTCGTAAGTATAGCGTTGAAAGTATAAGTGTATGTTAGACTCGGGTACCGCAAGGGACGTCTAAATCCTCTCAATAGGTGCAGCTAGTCTGCATCTCCCCTACGGGGTTTTAAATAATAAACCACAAGCAATACAAAATATTCACTAGTATTTGGAAACTATCTCATTTCTGGTTTACAATGTAAAAATTCAAAATATAGAAATTTATTGTTCAGAAATAAAGCCTAAAAAATTACAAATTAAATGTAAACACCGTCTGATTTTTCCAATGTACTTTGGAACTAGTTTTTCTTTCAATTTCAGAAAAGAATGTATAAGGAATATCTAAACAGTTACTGCATTATTTATTCAAAATTTATTTTATATTTTATGGTTTGTGTTTTACAGAAGAATATATTTATGAAAACGTTCAGTTTGAAAGCTCAAAACTTAAAATCCTATCAGGAAGAGTGTACGAAGTGTGTTCAGAAAGTAACGAGAATTTTAATTTTTTGAACAAATATTTATTTATTCTTCCACATTGATGTTGTCGCCTTCAAAATAGTCCCCATTGGAGATTATGCACTTGTGCCAGCGCTCCTTCCAATCCTCGAAACACTTCTCAAACTCGATCTTTGAGATAGCCTTTAGTTCTTTCAGCGATGCGCTTTTAATGTCATCTACGGCTGTAAAACGACGGCCCTTTAAGGTTCTCTTTATTTTTGGAAATAGGAAAAAGTCATACGGAGCCATGTCTGGCGAATATAGAGGCCAATTTAAATATACTACCTTTGTTGTGTATATTTCAGTTATACCGAATAATAAAAACTGGCATTTCGTAAGTAACTTAATTTATTAAGTACTGTAATAAAATTCAGGCCAAGGGCATCGTTACAGTACTGGTTTGGGCCAAAAATTCACGAACAAGCAATGAAGTGTGAGCTGGTGCATTATCGTGGTGCAAAAGCCATGAATTGTTTTTCCAGAGATCCGGGCGTTTTTTTCGGATTGCTTCACGCAAACGGCGTTGAACTTGTAGGTAGTACTCCTTATTGACCGTTTCACCTGGTGGCAGGAATTCATGATGCACTATGCCATTAATACCGAAGAACACAGTGAGCATAACCTTAACGTTCGACCGCACTTGTCGAGCCTTTTTCGGTCTTGGCGAGCCAGAATGCCTCCACTGGGATGATTAAGCCTTAGTTTCGACGTCATATCCGTAAACCCATGTTTCGTCAACTGTTATAATACTTTTCAGTAATTTTGCATAGTTGTTTACTTCATTTAGTGACTCCTGAGCAACTTCAATTCGCCTCTATTTTTGTTCACAATTCAACAATTTTGGAACGAATTTTGCTGTCACGCGTTTCATACACAACATTGGAAACAATGTCATGACATGATTCACTCGATATGCCAACATCATCAGCGACCTCTCTAATTGTGATTCGGCGATTGTTCAATACCATTTCTTTCACTTTTCCACGTTTTCATCGGTTGTTGATGTACTGGAGCGTCCAGGGCGTTCGTCATCTTCAACGTCTTCACGGCCTTCTTGGAAACGCTTATACCACTCGTAAACTCTTGTTTTACTCATAGCAAACTCACCATAGGCCTTTGTTAACATTTCACACACTTTATTACACTTTATTCCATTTTTTACGTCAAATTTGATAACAATTCTTTGATCAATTTCTTTTAACTAACGAAAATCGCCGAGCTCATAAAAAACACGTCTAACCTTAGTGGCTGTCACAGTCAAAGTCAACAATGAAAACAGCTGAAAGTTTTATCATACTTCAAGGGCATGTATACCAACATAATAAAAAAAATGTTTGACTTCGGACTCTCCAAGCCCGCGAAATTTAAAAATTCTCGTTTCTTTCTGAACACACCCCGTATATCTTGTTTTGTGCTTTTTGTTATTATTACATACTGGTTAGACGCTACAGTTGCGAACGTAACAACGACTTGGTATATTTTAAGGCCTGAAAACTGCAACTTTACATTATAAAACGTCATCGAAACATTTTTTTTAAAGTTCAGTTACACACTGACTGATCGAATCGTCTAGATTTTATAAAATAAAATTCTCGTTTTCCCGTGAATACTGCCAGGACAACGTTCTTGCC